>BHFT01045304.1:0-37108 GCA_004320025.1 Laticauda laticaudata | reverse complement strand
ACGGACCGCACGTTAGAGCACGGACGGCAGAAAGAGTGAAGTGCGAATGACTCGAAGAAAGCATTTTAAAACAAAAAACGCGTTCGCAGAGGGGAATGTATCTCGGATATTAAGGATGCTAAGGAGGCAAAAGGACACCTAGTGGAAAACTTATATTGCCGCATAAAAAGGGGGAGGAACTCACCTGGATCATCAGCTTTCAGCCAGCAACCCTGCGGTGCAGACCTCCATCAGCCTTCATCTGGCTCTTGCTCTTCCACACTGCATCCATTTGATGTCCACCAGGTGGAATGTAACCACACTCTTTGGTAGCCACCATCATTCTGCAACAGTGCGAAGCCGAATCTACAGGGCTCTTTCAACTGTTCTACGGGAAAAGAAGAAAGCGGCCAAGAAGCGTCCTGGCGTCCGAAAGATGGAATCGGTACGAAAGAGCAGAGTACGGACTGTACAACAAGTCTGATGTGTGGCTGCTGTAGGAATGAAGACCTCATGCATTACAGAACTCATGAGGATCGCTCCCAGCATGTTTTGATGAAGTTGTGGAGCAGCTGACCCCCAGGTGAACAAGGCAAACCCAACTTCCGGCCCAGCCTGCGGACCTGGCTCGCAGGTGGCATGACTCTGCGCACCTTGGCCTCAGGACCACCATACAGGAGCATGTATACGGCTGGAGGGGTCCACACAACTACCATCAGCTTAGTGGTCGAGAGAAGGTGTGCAGGCCATCATTGAAGATACGTGAGGAGCTCTCACAAGTATGCCCTCACCACTGAACAACGGCTGGAGAATAAATTGCAGAAGAGTGGAATCAGAGGTGGGAACTTCTCCCCACTGTTGGAGCCATAGACTGGGTAAGGCACGTAACCTGCAAAGGCTCCAGCCACTCAGGATCACCTACTATTAACAACTCAAGGGCTCTTCAAGTATCATCCTCTTATGGCATGGTGATGCTGATCTACATAGTTCATCCTATAATCGATGCTTGTCAGGTGCAACAGGTCAGCTCAGACGCCCAGGCTATAAACAACTGCCATGAACTGCAAGGAGGCGTGGACGGCAACCTCCTCATGGGCTTTCAGATCCAGACCCTCTGCCCAATGACCCGCTAAGATGTGCCCTACATTCATCGTGGGGGATGACGCTCTTCTCGCCTCAGAAACCTACCTCATGAGCCCTACACTTCCGACTCCTCAACCCGTAAGAGGATCTTGAACTTACAGGCTGTCCAGGGTCAAGGCGGGTGGTGGAGAAACGCTTTGGCTCCGGCCAACATTCCAGGTATTGGCTCACACCATGCAGGCATCGCCCATGAGACCCGGAGGAGGATAATGGAAGCTTGCTGGCATCCTGCCACAATCATGCGCACCCACTACCAGTTTGTGCACAACATGTCGTGGCACCCTTCCAACAAGCAAGGGAACACGCGAGCTGGGGAATGGAGGCTAAGGGTGAAACCTGATTCAGACACTAAGGAGTGTGCAAAGGCCCCCACAGACTACGTGAAGGAAGAAGCAGCGCAACCTCTTGAGACACTGGTGCGAACTCCCAGCTGGCAATGAGAGTGGCAAAGACAGATGATAGCATGATTAAGGATGCTTCCTCAGGCTGTCCATCACACTGATGAGTTTGGGCCATGTAAATGTTGGAGGTGGCCTACACAATGAACAGGCATTTAATAAAGAGTTGTGTTTAGTTGAACATGTGTGGATGATTGAATTACATTATTATTATAATAAAGGCCATCTAGGGTGTGCACCTGCGGAGGGTGCGACCATACGTCCCACTAGCTTGCACTGGAGGGTTTATCTATCCACAGCTAGTTACCCTCTCCAAAGGTTATCCTCCATCCCACACGGTAATCCCTGACCATCCCATGCTTATCCTACCCATCCCACAAGCAATGTAACAGCATTAAACATTTTTAAAGATTCTTCCACCAAGACTTTATTGGACAAAAATAAATGAAGAAGTGTGTGGAGCAAATTGAATTCTTTATAACAACAAGCTGTTAAAAGAAAAAATGACCAAGTAAAGTGTCCAACAGCAAAAATAAAGTCACACAGTTATGCCACCATCTCTTGCACCTCTTCTATGGTCACTCTTGAGCTGCCCAGTCAGAGTGTAAGGTCCAGGTAGCTGTGGAGTTGGCTGCTGCTGGAGGCTGTCTGAGGCCACTTGACTGTGTGTCTGGACCCGGAGCAACAGGGGCGATGTGTGTGTTGAGGACAGCTCTCAGACAGCTGGTCCAGCCGTCGTGTTTGAGACAGCCCTTCTTCCATGACATGGGGAGTATCAACCCCAATACCGATGACAAGATGTACTGAGGCGAGCTTGGCTGTGGGGTGGAGGAAGGAGCAGTGTAGTGGGGCTGTCCTGGTCTGCAGCTGGGTGAGGACTGGTGTCGGTGGCATCGGTGGCAACTAGGTGGCATCCGATGTAACCTGTGCCAGGACTGGGGAACGCGCCTGTGCTGCTGGACCTCCATGGTAGCCGTACCTGGTAGGGGAGGGCCTGTGAACGCCTTGTAAGGGCAATGACATCAACCTGGGTGGAGGAGCAGGCCTGGATGCCTGGTGGAGAGAGTTTCGACTTGGTCTGGAGTTGAAGCAATCGGTGATACCTTGTCCTTCAACCACCTGGTACTTGGGTTCGACATGTTTCATGAGGGTTGGTTGTGATTAGGTGAGGAAGACTCGGTTTTGAGGATGGGTGATCGGTGTGTACCCAGACTGGGGGGTCTACGCTGCTCCTGCATGGTGTCTCTTTCTCCACCAGGACAGTTGTGGCTGCTGCCCCTCCGGTTTGCCTCTCTTGCCTTTCGGTGGAGGGTGGAAGCTGGGATGAGGACGGGTTGGGCTGTGGTGGAGTGCCCTTCCTCTTGCATCCCACTGCGTCAGGGGGTCTTCCACGCGCTCCATCCAGCGTAGTACAGCTGCTCCCGGGGGGTCTCCGTCGTGGCACGCTTCCACAGATACCTGCCTCGACACAGGAGACTGACTCTTGGCCAGAAGAGGACTGGCTCAGCAGGTGCCTGAGAAGAGAGGGTGTGAGAAGGCTGTCCTCGATGGCGGATCTCACGCCAAGAAAGCTGCAACTTGGCCATCACGTAGGTCTCTCTGTCCGTCAGCCTTGATACGCGACGGCCGCCAGATTTCTGGGTGCAGCTCCGTACCAGGTGTGCATGTGCTTCACCAGCCGAGGAAGCACCTCCGAACTATAGCAGGCTCTCCGCCATTCTCTCTTCCAGAGGGGATCAGTGCACCTGCTTCTTTGATGTCTCGATAGAGCCTGTCTGGTCCTTTGCGCCAAAGACTCTCTCTCAGCCATTCCAGCCACTCCTTCATGTCTCTTCTTCGATTGGTATTGCCTCCTCTCCGTTCCACCGCGCTCTGCACTCTTCTTCCCCTTTGGCAGGGCCATATGGGCCCCACATTCAGAAAGGGGCTTCGAGGTTGTAGGGGGCTGCTTCTCCATACACCACCAGCAGCAGCAAGCAGCAACAACAGTAGCAGCAAAACAGGACCAGCAGCAGCAGCAGGACAGGAGACCGCAGGAAACCAGCGCCAGGCAGCAGAGTAAGCACCAGCAGAACCACCGACCACCAGAAGCAGCATCTAGCAGAGAGCCCAGCACCGAAAGGCGAGCCGCGCAGCAGAACCCAGCAGAAGGCAGATCAGCGGCCGAGAGGGGGAGGGTGGCCCTGTCTCTTGCAGGTGCTGGCAAGCAGATGGCAGAGGCTTCACGTCGTTCCCAATGTTGCTTGGGTTCTGGCATGGCTGGCAAGCTGTGCTGAAGCAGTCTTCTCTGAATGGTGACCTGTTGCGAGCTGTGCCGCTTTATGATCCGCGGGGCTGACGCAATGCATCCTGCCCCGCGATAGCGTCACGTGAACGCTAGGCTAGCTGCTAGGCTTCCGCCTTGCAATTCCGTTCCATACCGCTCAGCCTCTGCTCTGCATCTGCTTCTTGCGTTCCGCGTCCACCTTACTGCCTGTGGCTCCCCAAAGCCTTGCGGACTGTGCCATCTAGCTCCATCCGCTCTCCATCTCTAGCTTCCATTGGAGCATCCGCTTTCCATCCGCCACGATCCTCTCCCGCTCCGTTCCTTTCGTAGATGTCCGCTCTGGTTATTGCAAAATTCGGGGCACTTTTGAAGAGTGGACTACAACGGCATGACGATGGAACATTTTGCTCGTCCGCTGTGTCCTTTTTACAAACGTTTTGCATCCGTTGGCCAGTGTGACGGGGCCTTAACGAATTGTTTTCAGTCAAGAACTGCATATATTGTTTCTTCCCTGCATGTTTATCTGGTAACTATTCCTATTTATCAGGATGTTGATAGCTAGGAAGAATGTGATTTCAGCTGTTTGTTTTTTTCTTTGACTTTCATGCATATGTTTTTAATAGTACGTAGATAGGAATGATCTTTTTCTATTGATTGCTGATTCATCAAAATGCCAGGTTTTCAGGAATTCTCTAGGAATTCACCCAGGTACGCAGGGAGCAGCATCAACTTAGCCTTAGATTGAAACATTTGCAAGAAAACAACCAATCTTGGAGAACACTAAAAAAACCAATAATATTGGTTTCTGGATTGATCCTATTGTTTGTTCATCCAGACATGATTTAGGGTGTCAGTTGTCTTTTATTGTCTACTTGTGGACTCATTCTCCAGAAACATCTGGGTGGTCCCTGTAGTGAGAAAAATAATGGACCTTTAATTAGAATCAACTTTGGTTCTAACCAAATTTAAGCTGGAGCCACGATCAGCTCCAGCTTAAACTTCTTCATGAAAATAACTGCCTGTGATCCCAAGGCAGACTGACCTATGGCAATTATTGGCTTAACACGTTAAATTCTATGTTGTCCTTCATAGAAGAGAGGCTTTTTTTACATTGTAAAAAAACAGCTAGGTTTGGTTTCATTTGCTAATTTAAAGTTGTTGATCTTTGAAATGTCTTTCTAATTTTGATGACTAGTCAATTACATCAAGTCTGCTAAATTTGTATGTCTCTTTTCCTTCTTATTTCCCCAAAGCCACTTAGATAACCACTCTCTTTGGGAACCAAATACCTTTGCAATCCGTTGCTTTAAGATCATCATGTACTCCATTCAGGTGAGATCTGCATTAAGAGGGCATTTCTATTTTTCTATTCCTACAGTATAAGGAAGTTTGGTTTCTACCTCAGCAACAGCCAGGTAAAGTGACATGAACTTAAACTTCAGAGCAGAATCTTCCTTGATGAGTCATAAACTCCAGCAAACTAAATTCTATTTATTTGATTGATTGATTGATTTTTATCCTACCTTTATTATTTGAAAATAATTCTAGATAGCTCTCATACATAACATTCCCTTCTCTTTTCTCTTAATATTTTCTCCACAGTAGCGGTGTTTTGAGGTGGTTTGGATTGAGAGAGAATGACTGGCCCAAAAGACACTGAACCAGCTTTCATGGGATAGAATTCTCCATCTCCTGGTTTTGTGCGACCCATAGTAGACCCACACCAAATTTTGTGGGACCCATAATAGAAACAACTCTTTCTTTCTTTCTTTCTTTCTTTCTTTCTTTCTTTCTTTCTTTCTTTCTTTCTTTCTTTCTTTCTTTCTTTTTCTAAGATTGATATGACCACCTATTTTAAAAGACAACTCTGGATGGCTCACAGCAACAATAAAACTCCAGAACTATTTTTTTAAAAATCCTTGAAAACACAACCAACACCCAGTGCCTTGTTCATCCCCTTGAGATGCCCCAACAACTAACACAAGACATCCTCACTCTACCCTAGTGTCTGGATAGAAAGCCAAGTCTTAATGACCTTCCAAAAGGCTGAAAGGTTGGGCACCTATCAGATCATGGGGTGTGGGTGTTCCATAAAGGAACAGCAGCCACTACAAATGTATACTTCCAAGTTCCCACTACCTGGCAACATTTCAGGCAAGTTTTGTCCATTGAAAAATTGTTACCTATCCAATCTGATAGGAAGGGCAGATGCTTTAGGGAGAAACAGTTCTGCAAATAACCTGGCCCCATGCCATGTAGTTTTTTAAAAATGATAACTACCGTATTGAATTGCACCCAGAAGGAAACTAAGAGCCAATGCAGCTCATACAACAAGTGCAATCTGGGTGAATCAAAAAGTGTCCAGCTTTCATGATTCAGTATGGAATCTGTTTCCTTAATGAGGCTGAAATGTTCTCATATACTTTTTAGGTTCAAAAAAATGAACTATGAAATACATGAACTAATCCAGTCATGTACTATGACCACATATCCCTCCACGTTCAAGTGGTATGACAAAAGGCTGTATGTATATACTGATTCAGGCACGTAAACCTTTTTTGCATCCAAGCCAAAGGAGGAGGAAAAGTTATTCAATATGAACTTTCTGTGCACATCCTGCAATTGGCATTGGTATTGTAATCACAGGTCTTTTGTTCTCATCAAATAGCAAAGTATTCTAACCTGGGAGGGAGAGAAGGGAGATATTTGCTACTTAATGTTGAGCATGAAGACTTCAGCACCCTTATCTTTGGCTTCCAAAAGTTAATCTCTCAAATTCCTCTTATAGTACTTAGAGTTCATAGTGTTATTTCTGGATCTGCTCTATCTTTTATTTTTTCTAGCCACAGCATTCGCATTTGGTGATTCAGCAGCTCCTGAGCCATTTGGATGCCAACAGCAAAAGTGCTGCCACTGTGCGGGCAGGGATAGTTGAGGTCCTCTCAGAAGCAGCCATCATTGCAGCCTCTGGATCTGTTGGTAAGCATCTAAATGACCTTCAAAAGGTTTATCTCTTCAAGAATCAAAAGTTCTTAAATTCCCAAAACTGAATTTCCCAAAAGGATAGTTAATGTACGGATCAACCTATTTGGAAACAGAAGCCTAGATGGATCAGCTAAAAAGATTGATCAAGAATTGTTCTTTGGGAGATATTTCAGAGTAGCCAAAAACTAGACTTGTAAAAGCAGTCTGATGGAGGAACTAGATTTTTAAGATGAAAATAAGTACATATTACTTAACAATAAGGACCTTTTAAAACAGTGATGGGATTTATAGAGTGAAAGTGAAAGTGCCAAAACTGGAGAACTAGAAGGAGAACATTTTTTGCATCAAAATACTCTGGATACAATTGGAATATAGATGTATTCAAATCCTTAGGCAAGAAACATCCTCTTTTTGTTGGGATCCAACATGCCTGAAACATTTTGTTCTGTTGCATTGGAGTCAGTATGCACAGAAATCCGGAAATGTTCTTCTTCCAAAGATACGTTGTGTGTTGCTTCTAGGACCAACTGTGCTGGAGGTGTTCAATACCCTTCTAAGGCAGCTGCGGCTGAGTATCGATTATGCCTTGACGGGTAGTTATGATTGTGTCATGGCTGGTGGCACCAAGATCATTAAGGAGCATGAAGAAAGAATGTTCCAAGAGGCCATAATCAAGACCACAGGTATGCTAAGTAGCCCCAAGCATTTGGGCCATTTTTGCTCAGAAACTGGAAAGACAAGACAATTGGTTTTATCTAGCACTACATATGCTTCTTTCCCCATCAAAGTTTCCATTAGTCTTGTAAATTTAAATGAACCCTGCCAACTCTTTTTTTTTTTTAGTAATTTAGCGAAGAGGCAATGATAGGAAAATAGAAACAGCATCTCAGTAATTTTTTCTTGAATGCTGCATGTCTTGCTTTGAGAGAGAAGGGAATCAAAAACATACAGTATGGTAAACTTGCATTCACCAAGACACATAAGATCCTGGATGAGGCTTCTCAAACATCATGAGCCTAGAAGCTTGTTTGTTTGTTGGATTGTTTGTTTGTTTATTTGTAAAGGATGAAAGTTATGACTGATCACCACCACTGCCAGTACATCAAACCTGTACTTTAATCTGGTATTTCAGATTCTTCTATATGTTTATGTACAGGAAACTAGTAACTACATATAATTAATTGTCTCCCAAACTCAACCAATCTCAACAAGTCCCCTCCACTGTATAATTTTGGCAAAGCACAGCTCAGATGTGAAAGTTCCATCTTTTATTAATAGGTACAGATCTTATGTGTGTTTAGTGTTGGAAGGGAGGCATAAATGCACACATTTTTCTATAAGCATTCTCAGAAAAACAAATCTATCTAGGTTTTTAATCAAACTCCTTCACTACTGTTGATTTTTCTCATTACAGCAAAACTTGAACCTTCATTAGACTCCTCTTTAATTCTTTATCTTGTCATTTAGTTGAATTAGAATTGTTTTCCTTAACTCTCATTAGCACCAGACAGGATGGCCTTCAGGTCGTGATTGAGAAATTCTGAATTAGAGTAAGTCTGAAATCCTTTGTGTTATGTGAACTGCTTTATTAGATTTGCCTCTGTTTAGCTACTTTTAAAAAAATTAAGTCAGCCCTTTTCCTCCTCCTTGATTGCTCACGGCACAGTAATAATTAGCAATAAAAAACAGTTTGAAACAATCAGCCCGTGCCTTCAGAAACCAAGTAAATTCCATATTAAAATAATGAAAAACCATGACGAGCCATTTAAAGCCCCAAAGGGACTATTCTAGTCCTGCAATGGAATCAGTATCTTTTTAAAAAAGGGTGTAGGGCTGTTTTTGGATAAACACTGTGTTTTTGCATGGCTCACAACTCAGTATAATCTCTTGGGATTTTTTTAGGGTTAACTGTATTTCTTAACCTTAGTCATTTTTAGATATGTGGATTTCATCTCCCAGAATTCCCCAGGCAGCATCTCCAGTTAGAAGGATTTTGAGAAGCCCAGCTTGGGGAAGACGTCGGGCTTCTCAAAAGTGTTGTAGTTGTTGTAAATCTAAACAATCTTTTCTGGGCTAAATGAGTCTAGAATGAACTGTATCTAAGATGACATGCTTAGTCCAGGTTTTGTGCTAGAACTTTCTGCCAGACAAGGACCATTCCTTGAAATTTGCATGAAATGGCACATGAAACTCTGCTGCCTTTACCAGCAATAGACATTTAAACAATTCTAGAGCAGTTTGTTTGATCTGGGAGCAAGGAACATTCAGTGTGAATGTTCTTACTGCCTTCCAAGATAAAACTCCAAGGGGAACCTAGGGCACAAATAATCTCACCAATAAGTTAGTTGACTTGGGGCCCAATTCACTGGCCTTGAGATTGGTGGGGAAGGTAAGGACCTACCTTTCTTGTTTCATTTTTAATAGGGTCTTTGTATGGAACATATATGGTTCTCTGGGCCATGCTTTGCATGCCGCATACTAAAGCAGCAATTTGATGTGGTTTTAATACAAAAATGGTGTGACTCCCATAGCACAAGGGAAAACATTGCTTTGGAGTTGGTAGTGAGAGTTCTGAACTAATTTCAATACTGTGCTAAACTTAGTTTTTAATCCATACAAGTGAGGTCAATTCTGCCAATAATGTATTGTCTTTGATATGACAGTCCCACCTTCCATTGTCTGTCATACTTTTTAAGTGGAAAGATTACTTGATGAAGCTGCTTACAACCCTCCCCCTTCATTCTTGTGTCGTGGCAAAGCTAAGGGAGGGTAAATTTGTGACCTTCCAAATGTTGCAGAACTGTATCTACTGTCAACCCCAGCAAATGTTAGTGATGAAACAACAACAGCAATATTTGGTGGACCATACGTACCCGTCCATATCTACTTTTAACGTTGGGTACTAGACAAGATTTAGAAGACTGGTACTTACGAAACCACGATGCCTGCATTCCCTGATCTTTGTGGTATGGAAATAGCAATGGCACTAAGACTTTTCTTGTTTCATAGTGCTTTACAGCCTTCTCTAAGCAGTGTACGAAGCCAGTATATTGCTCCCAACGATCTGGGTTCTCATTTTACCGACCGTGGAAGGATGGAAGGCTGAGTCAATATTGGAACAGCTCTCTTAGTACTGAGGGTAAAGGGCCCCACGCTTGTTTATAATAGTGCTCTTTTTCTGTTGGTTCTAACACTGAGCATATTGAAAACTATTCTAAGGCTGCTCTGTAGTTCCCACTAAGTCCTAAGTAACAAATGTGATAGGCATCCTCACATTAAAAACTAGAAAGAAAGCAGATGGTAATATTTTTTTTACACTTCACTTCTATGCACTGCATGGCCAGCAGAGGTCTCAAAAGACTTGGGAATCTCTGAACAGCTGTCAGAGAGAGAAGGAGAAGAAACTGTTCCAATAGTTTCCTGAACTTTGGGGGGTTATAAGCAGGCAGTTTTTGGGGGGATAGAGAGGTTTTGAAGCTGTCTCAATATTCAGCCCTTTAATATTCTTCAGGTTAACCATGCATCCTATTCATCCTGCCCAAGAGTTTGATCTAACTTACCTCAACCAGTTCTTCACAGTTTTACATCTAGCCCAGGGGTATCAAACTCATGTTGTCATGTCGGCGTCACATGACATATCAGGACTTTTCCCCCCTTTGCTAAACCGGGCTTGTGTGTGGCCAGTAGGTGACGCATCCAATCCACAGGCCAGGAGTTTGACAACCCTGATCTAGCCCATCAGGCTCGACTCATTAAAAAAGAGAGTGCAGAAAAATCTGGAACCATTTCAGAAATTGGTCCCAGTCTCTTATTTTTGACACTCAGCTTCCTTCACTCTATCTTCTTCCTTAAAAATACACATATTTGTATATATGTGTACCAGTATATTCATACATACTCACACAGGTAGCCCTCAGCTTACGACCACAATTAAGCCCAAAATTTATGTTGCTAAGTGAGAAATTTGTTGAGTGAGTTTTGCCCCATTTTACGGTTTTCTTTGCCACATTTGTTGAGTGAATCATTGCAGTTGTTAAATTAGTCACATGGTTCTAAAGGGAATCTGGTTTCCCCATTGATTTTGCTTGTCAAAAGGTTGCAGGTGGGGATCGCATGACCTTGAGACGCTACAACCAGAGGTGGGATTCTACTGATTTGGACCGGTTCTATAGAACTGGTTTTTATGATTCTACGCAGTTCGGAGAACCAGCAAATCATGCCCCTGGCTGGCCCTGCCCCTCTCTACCCTTCTCTCCCCACCCAGTCAGTCCTTATCACATATGTGCAACATCGCGCACATACTCGACATCGCTGACTGCGTTCTTCCCTGCCCAGTCACTCCTTAAGGTATTTCTTTTTTTTTTTTCTCCTTCTGACAATCAGCTGTTCCTACTATCAGCTGTGCCGGGATTCCCCTCTGTCTTACTGCTTCACCCAGGAAAGCAAAAAATGTAGGAGGGTCTGCCTTCCTGGGCCCCAGGGAAGCCTTCTGGGAGAAAAAACTCCCCCCCAGGAGGCTTCCCTGAGGCCCAGAAGGCCCCAAAATGAAGCGTGGGGGGTACTGCGCGCCTTTCCCAGCTCCATTTTTTTCCTTCCTGACCCCAGGGAAGCCTTCTGGGAGCAAAAATGCTCCCCCATGAGGCTTCCCTGAGGCCCAAAAAATGGGGGGGGGTTTTGCTGCAAAAAAAAAAGAAGCCATGGCCATGCCCACCTAGCTACCCCCACCTAACCACGCCCACAGAACCGGTTGTTAAAACATTTGAATCCCACCCCTGACTACAACCTTCATACCTGTGAGTCAGTTGACAAACATCTGAATGTAAATCACATGACCATGAGGGTGCTGCAATGGTCATAAGTGTGAAACAACGTTCATAAGTCGCTTTTTTCTATGCTGTTGTGACTTCGAATGGCCATTAAATAAACTGTTGTAAGTCGAGGACTACCTGTACAATTAAACCATTGAGAGGCGTGTTTAATTAATAAATTAAAGTGTTTTAGTGAAAGAGCACTTTATTGTTGAAAAGTCGATTGCCTTAATTTTTCTGCTGCGTCTTTGTTGCTAAACAAAACATAGTTCAAGAAAAGGGCCATTTAAAAAATGAAGAGCCTGGCAATCCAGGTCAGTCCAAAGAACCAGCATTGTGTGGCTCTCTGCTGTCCATCCAGCATTACATTCATATAGTGGCCAAGCAAGAATTGAAAGTGGTATCTCCGTAGCAACTCATAGAAGAATCTGATCTCTTTTCCTTGGGCATCTGGTTTGTGCGCTTCTCCTTCCAATAGGATAAGGAGGGGTTTTCCCTGGCAGTAAGAAAATCTTGGTGAAAATCTATACTTTCTTGCTGGTTATTTTTTATTTTTTTGGTCCTTTCTATATTGGGTCCCCACACCAGCTCTGTGCCTTTTCCTCACCCCTACTAGACTATCTTGCATGCTTTTCCTGCTCTGTCTTTTCCCAGGTTCTTTTGCCAGCACTCTGCCCACCTATCAGAGGTCGGAGGTCATGCTGTTTATCATGAGCAAAGTTCCACTTCCTTCTCTGCATCACCCTGTAGACATGGGCAAAGCTGGGTGAGGACAACACTCTTTTTCACTCCTTTTTTTCCCCCTTCTTTTTTTGTTTTTCCTCCTCTCTTTTGATTTCCTTTCCCTCAATCTAGACTTCCCCAGCTTGGAACCCTCTACATATATTGGATTATGATTCCATTATTATCATACTGCGATTGACTGAGCTATTTAAGAATTATAGCTGTATTATTAAACACTGTAGGGCAGGGGTGTCAAACTTGCATCATCATGGTGGTATCACATGACGTATTGGGATTTTTTTCCCTTCGTTAAACCAGGCATGGCCGTGGCCAGTGTGTGATTCGTCCAGCCCACAGGCCAGAAGTTTGACAGCCCTGCTGTAGGGGATGTCAATTTGGGGCAAGTTGTTTTACTTTCATCGTCCTATCTTTTTTTCCTCTTCCTTTCAAGATCATTTTAATAAGATTTTTTTAAATAATAATTTGCCATCTTAAGTGTCACAATGCAAAAATTGAATGGGACGATATTTTAGTCTTAAAGGGCATATAATTTTGTTCAAAGAATCTCAGAATTCCTTGTCCATCTTCATTGTTGTCAATGAATTCCTTGTTCATCACATGTAATCCAAGTAGTTACTCATTAATTTCTAAGTCATGTTTCATGTTTCTATATTTATGTAATTCTTTATTTGAACAGAAAAGTGCCAGGAAATATGTATATATATTATGTATGTAAATATTTATATGTATATAAATGTATATTTATATACATTTATATGTATATAAATATGTATATATATTTTATACATAAATATATATATATATATATATATATATATATATATATATATATATATATATATATATATATATATATATATATAAAAAGAAAAAAAATTATATACAAGACATTTTCTAAACTCCCATAATCTGTACCCAACATGTTTAACTTAAAGACACCTGTTTTAAAAAGGCAGCAATAGAGAAAATAGAAGTTGGAAGTGCACAGTTTTGAAGGAACTGTTTAAAAGTATTTTTTTTCCACAGCACTGAAAGATCTGGAATTTTTTTTATTAAAAGTAATTTTGTTTCTGAGTTGTGGAATCTATACTTCTGCTAGGCTACATCAGTTATCAAAAAATAGAGGCTTCTGAGGAAGGGAATTTATTTCTAGCTCTAACTCTTCTAGTTCATATAACTGGATGTTCCTTGATGTCAATACCTCATCAATAGTCCATACAGATCAGCATTTCTCAATCTTGGCCACATGAAGATTTTTGGACTTCAGCTCTCAATTCACCAGCCATCCTTGCTGAGTTGAAGCTCTCACATCTTCAAGTGACCAAAGTTGAGAAACATTGATATGAATCCTTGTTTTCTCTAAATATGAATCAATGATAAGTTATATAATTTCTATTGTAGTCAGAAAGGGATATAAGCCAAGCATAGAACTATCCATTAATTGGATCTTAAGCCAAAACACAATTTTCTTTACTCTTGTGTCACCCCAGACAGGATTATTAATTTATTATTAATCTATTAACATTTACTGAAGAAGACACTTAATATTCAGTCAGCAGAGCAGGAATTTTGCTTAGAAAATTCAGTAGCTAGATTCAGAGATTGTCAACATCATTTAAGTCAAAACCAGGAATCAATTCTGCTTAACAACCTGGAAAGCTGTCATAAGCAGTGGAAAGAGGGTAAATGAATTTAGGAAGATCATTCTAGCAAGTGGTACAAAAAGATGGTATTGGAGGTTTGTGGGGAGGTGAGTGGCTTTACAGTTAGCATGATGAGTTAACTATTGCTGCTCTTGCTATTATTGATCTACTTGTGGGCACTGGCATGCAGAAGATAATTGATTACGGGAGAGTTTATTATTATTGGACATTTGTTGATTATTTCCCACAAGACTTAAAAGTAAAGACTCCTTCAATTTGAACTTGTCTCCTGACTAATGTATTTTGGCAGCAATATGGAAAGAGGTCATCTTTGCCCTCTTCTAAAATTGTTTTCAATTTTCCTGTCTACTCTAAAATCCTGGCATTTTTTGATAGTTTCCCATATCATTATTAACCAGGTCTATTCTACTATCCAGGCTTGGATTGCTGGAATTAAACCAAAGTTAATTAAGTATCACATCTTCCAACCCCAAATAAATATTTAATTTTTGACCAGAAGAGTAATTTCTGTTATTGGCTAATCATAGGCCACCTTTCTGTGTAATGTGTCTTGTCAGAGAATTGTGAATTCTTTGGGGGTGGGGAGTAGGAAACATTAAAAAATACAGTAAGCATCAACTCATTTCTAAATAGATTTTTACATGGAGATGTTGAAAGAGATTCAAGTGTGAATAGCTTGATGAAAAAACTGGATTAGATATGCCAATTCATAGTATAATGTTTGTCCCATATCTACTGGCACAGTAATATCTACTGGCACATTATAAATCAGTGTTGTGAAGAGTTTATCCATCCAATTAGAAAATTCTGGCTTTTAGGTCAAGATGTTTTTCTTTCTTGGGTTTGGTTGCAGAGGGAAAGGTAAGGGAAATGATTCTGACCAATATCAACTTTTTCAGAATTTATCCATAATTGCTTATGTTGCCAGAGAAAAGGATGATTCTATTTCTCAATAATGTAAAAACAAATTAGTTGAAGAGGAATTGGCAATGAATCATAGACAACTGGGCAGAAAAAGCAGTAATCTTTTTGCACAGGTATATGACATGAGAGAAGTTGTAGCAATAACTATTAGAATGTTTTGCTGTATGATAGGCAATCTGTAGTTCCCACATCCCCTTTTCTATAACCCATGGAGTTAGAGGAAACTCTAGTCTAGAACTGCTGGAAATCAAGGGTACAAACTCCCTGTTCTTTCAAAACATTGAAAGTGGTGGGAAGGACCAGTTGGAATGACGGCATTCCTCCCCATACTCTACTCCCATTAGCACATCTGCTTTGGTGACCCTTTCCTCCCGTCTGCTTGCTTCACCCACATAACCACAGCAGGTTCAGATTTTCCCCACCCTGTGGCTGGAGGAATGTTATTTTGCTGCCTAATGATACATCTTTATAAAAGGTTATGTGTTTTTGGTTATGTTTCATACACAATTTCATTCCCATCTGATGATTTTCTCATTCATCTTGTCCTAATTTTGGTTGGCCTTTACTTTTGTAGGCTGTCTTTTTTCCATGCAGCTTCAATCTTGAGTGTTTATCTTTTTTTAATCTTTTTTTTTTAGGGAGAACAGGAATCGATTGACGCAGATCATGTTGCTAAAATCTCTCCTACAGGTATGTGAAAGAGATGTTTCATTTTCATGTGAGGTTTGCAGAGAAAAATAGATACAGCATTTGCGTAGGAAATAATGTACCTTTTGGCCTACTAAAATTCATGTGTCTGTAACATTTAACTGGGCAAAATGGTGCATCATGGGACAAAAACTTTTGAACCAAGGAACCTCAAATGAGCTAACTTATTGAATAAGTCCAAAATCCAGGACCTCTGACTCCCATGCAATTGAAATTTCAGGGATTTTATACAATACTTGTGGCATAAGAATCATCATAAAGCATTTTATAGCATAGTAAAAAATGTCATAAAATAATTACTGTGGTCAATTCTTGATGTTTGACTGCTACCCAGTTCAGCATGAGGTACTTTCAAATACATCTCTGAATTATCTCCCTGAATTTTAAAGAATGTTTCCAGAACATTAGAAGCTCTGCCATTGTTGAAGGCATCGAGGAATCTAGTAAGGAAATATCACTGAAATAATGACCCAAAGAGTCATAGCTTGTCTAATAACACAATAAAACTAAACTCTGGTTAACAGAAGGCAGTTGCTGTATTTCTACAACTTGCTGTGCTCACTTCTATCCCACACGCTGAACTACAAATCAACCCATGCCATTTTAACCTAGACTTAACATACGAAACCAACCACTATAACTCTGAAGCACAAATTAAATCTAGAAAATTAAGACTTTGAAAAAGAAATTAGGAAGAATGGGAGAATGTTGTTTTAGTAATATCTTGGCTGCTCTAGCTATCATTATTATTGAGTGCATTGCAAACAAACTGCTGAGTGTTGATTAATGGAGAGACTCTCTATGGAACCTGCAGGTTTCCACTGGTTTCCAGTGCAGTAACATGCTCACAGCCCTTCCCAGCTCCTTCCTGGACAGGCTCTTATCAGCTACATTAATGGAGGATGCAGAGATTCGCCTTTTTGTTCTACAGATTCTCATCAGCTTCATTGACCGCCATGGGAATAAGCACAAATTCCAGACAATCAGGTTTGCAGTCCATTTTTTTCTTGTGATAGAGAGGAGGTGCTATATGAGGTGGGACAGTATTAGAGATATATTTGCTACAAACCATGTGAATACATATTGCTCTTCTTCTGTCTTCCTAAGTAGAAACTGCATGTTTTCCTGTTCACTGTTGTAATGGCCTTCTAGGAAGTCTAATGATCATGGCATTTATTTGAACCAAAGTTTCATTCAGCAATTCTGAATGCATGGATTAAATGCAGCTGTATCAGAAAGAGTAGAAATATATGGAAAGAATATTTATACTAAAAGGTTTTTTCTTTTCCTCGAATATTGCTCAGTGGTAGAATTTCCTTTGAATGCTTTTTCATCATAATTGGCCAATTGAACAATGCTGTCAATTGGTAATCACATTAATAAACAAAACATGCTGTCATTCTTCCAGGTTGTCTTACATGATGATGATGGTGTGGAGAGCACCAGACATATTTGTCCCAGTTATCTATTGATCAGAACTGTTTTGCATTTGTTGTTCTAAATTAAAATTTGTGAGGGATTTAGGCTATGACTTATTTCGAAATATATGTACCCTTCCTTCACGAGGTTTATTATATAATTTCCTGGAAATTTTCTTTGATTGATAACAGTTTTGATAAATTGATAAAAATTGATTGCTGATAGTTTTGATAAATTGATAAAAGCTGTAATTTTACCATTCATGATTACAAAGGGTAGATTATGTAAAAGAAAAAAATATATGAAGTAGCATTAGAAAAGGCAAAATATAAATGAATTTTTACATTAAGGAGACTGGAAGCTACTTCTTTATAAGTTTTTCATTCTATTCCTTTCCATTCTCTATTTCTGTCTTTGTTCTTTTTTTCAGTAACTACTTTTCGTACTTTTTAAATAACTTTTAAAGTTATTTACTTTTAATATTACTTTTAATAACTATGGTTCTTTCTTTTATCTTTCAAAATTTTCTTTGATAAAAAAAAATATACATAAAAATGTAATTCCACCGCTCCTTGAAATATCCTATGAGTTGCTAAAAAGGAGGAAGATGGACAATCTTCCTTTGTTATGGCCTGCTTCCATGTACACAAACCTGTTTAATTTTATCTTTTTTTGTTTCTGCACAGCACTATCAGTGATATCTCCATCCTGAAGCTGAAAGTGGACAAATGTTCACGTCAAGATACTGTCTTCATGAAAAAGGTATTGAGGACTTGCCAAACACTTTGTTAAGTGTTGTACCTAACGATTCTCAATTCTTGACAAATGTATCTTTTCTTTTGTGCACACTAAGAACATTTACCCCAAGACAAATTCCTTGTGTGTCCAATCACACTTGGCCAATAAAATAATTCTATTCTATTCTAAAAAAAAGAAATAGGGGTTGATTTGGTTATAGTCACTGGCAGTATATGATAAATATGCAAAAACGTATCCTGTTGATCATGCTAAAGTAAAATAAAAGCATTGACTTCAATGAAATGGCAACCTCCTCATAAAAAGCTATATTGTATTTGTTCACAGCACTCCCAGCAGCTGTATCGACACATGTATTTCACTTGCAAGGAAGACAATAATGGTCGTACTCACTATGAGGCTGTCTACAGTCTACTGGCACTCATCAGCATTGAACTGGCCAATGAAGAGGTGGTAGTGGACCTCATCCGGTTGGTTTTGGCCATTCAGGTATGTGTGGGCTGAAGAATCTTCCAACTCACTAGCAGGGAGGATAGAAAGGAACCTCCAAGGAAGACGATTATATCTCAGGTGGAAAATCACAAACCAGTTTATAAGGGCCACTGCTAACCTTAGATACGAAAGGTGACTCTGTTTTGGAGATACCTATGAAATTTATTAGCAATAGGTTAGAAGCCAGTCCTTTCACTAGCAATAGTGACTGGTGGTGCAGTGGTTAGAATGCAGTATTGCAGCCTAACTCTGCCCACTGTCAGGAGTTCGATCCTAACCGGCTCAAGGTTGACTCAGCCTTCCATCTTCCGAGGTCATTAAACAAGGACCCAGATCATTGGGGGCAATATGCTAACATTGTAAACCACTCAGAGAGTGCTGTAAAATACTTTGGAGCAGTATATAAGTGTAAATACTAGTGCTAGTGCTAATAGCGTTAAAAATCTATTCCAGAATTTTTAAACAATGAAAAACTATTCATCTTCAAATGCTAATAGTGACACTGAGATCAGCAAAACAATTTATATTTCTTTTACAATTTGTTCCTGCCCAGACTTTCCCTTAATTTGCCTTAATCAATTGTATGGATTGCAAAAATGCAGCATGTGTTGTAATGGACTTTTGTTGATGTGCTGCAGCAAATCCAAGCAAAGAAAATAAGTCCTGATAACTCTGATACATGTTTTGACCAAACATCTTTAAGTTATGTTCCTGGAGAAATTGGCATGAATGAATTCTAAATCGACTGATCCCTTCAAAAAAAAGCTTCCCCCGCCAAATGCATTGAAACTGCAATTCATGTCCTGGTTTCAGCCTTACACATCTGGAGGGCAAAAAAGATGGTGAACCTGTGTTTTACGATTTGTTAACTACTATACTTTTTAGCCTTTTGGATCTAAAGGTGAAATGCATTTCAGAGGTCATAGGGACACAAATATATTACCTCTCTGTAATTCCTTAAATAAATATGCCTTTTCTTGAGATTTCCCAACAACTATTTGCCTTTGAACCCAAAGTGGTACATAGTCCTCTCCGACATACGGTATGTTCCAAAATACACAGCAGATCCTTATCAACATCCCCATCTCCTCCTTTTGCACATGGGAATTTTGGCATGGGAGTCAACTGGTATGGCAGAGTGACAAGTGAATTAGAAATAGAGCAGGCAGCAGCCATGGCTACGGAGGCTTTTACACAGATATGTCTAGTGCATGAATTGCATCCTTTCCTGGACCAGAAGGCTTTGCTCATGGTCATTCGTGCCTTGGTCAGTTCCCATTTGGATTACTGCAATACACTCTATATGGAGCTACCCTTGAAGACCATCCAGCAACTTCAGTTGGTCCAGCATGAAGCAACACACACAGTAATGGCTACCCCTAGTTTTGCCTAAGTAATCCTTTTTGTGCAAGCTACACTGGCTTCCACTTTCTTTCCACAGGCAATTCAAGGTGCTAGGTAGGGTGGCACATTCCTAGGTCTTTCCCCAAAATATTACCATCTGATGGGAATTAAGAAATGTGCCTTTTCCGTGGCAGCCCCTAACCTATGGAATATTCTACCCCCTGAGGTTCGTCAGATTTCTATCCTAGCCTTCCATTAGGTTTTGAAGACTTGGCTTTTCTCCTAAGCACTGGAATAAGATTGAATGACTGCACATTAGAAGTTTGACTTGGCACCAGGTTTTTGTTGTTTTTAATATTTCAGTGTGTTTAGTTTTATAGCTTTAATATGGTTTTACATGTTGCTTTAACTTTTGATGGAGAGCCACCCAGAATTGGTTAGAAGATAGGCGGCTATATAAATCTTTTAAATCAATAAATATGTAACTCTCCCAAATGCCACACACCCATATTTACTCTTCTTCACATTGTACTTAGACTCCACCTGGTTGTAAGAGATTTATTTATTTAATGCAATTAATAAAATTTAGAGGCTGCCTGAATCCATATGACTCTGGATGCCTTCTTTTTTAAAAAAAGTAGGAAAAATTTAAAAAGAAAAATCCAATGCATCCAATGTGGGAAAAGGTCAAGCATGTATGTTTTATTTTTTAACCCTTCTTGGATTCATTAGATTCCTTGAAGAAGCAATTTGCAAGAGTTTCTTGCCTGTACTTTATCTAAGGAGTTGGATCTGTTATACAACTCCTGTCGATTACTGAAAAATGCTCTTGAATGTTTACAATGTAATTTAATTTGAACCATAAATGTAAAGCATATGAATTTCAAAAAAAGAAAATCTTGATTCATAAATCAGAGTAGTTGGGGCAATTTTGATCTGTTAAAATAAAGTTGAGGAAGGCATTAATCTAATGCATGTTCAGGTTCAATAATGATTGTACCCTAGGGGTGAAATTCAAAAATTTTCCCTATCAGCTCTGTGGCTTAATATAATAGTAATAGAAACCAGGAGCAACCAGGGGGGATTTTCTACCGATTCAAATCTTCCCTACCACCTCTCCCAAGGTGGGCCGAGGTGGTTGAATTTCACCCCTGTTGTACCCACAGTGCTGGACTTGTAGGGGCCTCAGCCACCTTTCTCTTCTGGGTCTACACACCCTAGCTCCTTAGTTTTGTCATAACTTGTCTACTAGAAGATGACTACTCCTTGTGTTCTCTCCCTAATTAATCCTCATGTGTGAGCTTGGGATCCAGAGTCCTTTAGCCTTACTGGAAAGTAAATCAAAAACAAAAACAAATGATATATTACAGGAACTCCTTGTTTTGTGACCACAATTGTGACCGGCAGTATCATTAAGCAAAGCAGTCACTACTTGAAACAATGACTGGGCTTATGACCTTACTTCAACTTTCCTTTGCTTTACAGACTTGCAAGGGTCATAAATGCAAGGATTGACTGGTCAAAAGATTACTTTTTCTTCACCAAAATAACTATGAGCAGTCACTAAATGAGGACTACCTGTAATAAAAAGGAAATATATTTTATCGCGCCGCTCCTACCCCTATGTGTACCTGGGAAACCCGGCCCCTTTGCTTTGAAAGAGAGATCAATCCCATCACAAGCACAAAATCCAGAAGTGGTTTCCAAATGAAAACAAAATTAGATATGTTCTGTTCTTTAAATAAAGCAATCGGTTTGACCATCTCTACTTTTTTTCTTGCTGTGGAAAATAAACCAATCTTTATAGACTATCATCATTTATGTTACCAAAATTCACCATAGTCTTTCAAATTCTTCAACCTTAAAGGCAAAAAATCTTTTTCTGATAAATTAATTTAAAAAATAAATTCTGAAAGAAAGATCAATCCAAATAATAAGTAGAATCAGCATTAAATTTAATTCTAATTAATTAAATATGCACGTCATATGAAAAGCGATCTTATACAATACTTCCATCTAATTTTTATCCATCCTTTCAAAGGTAGCATTTTTCCTAGAACAGATTTTCCTCCATTCTTTTTGGACCCTCCAGGATTTAGGCCAGTTAATTCTGAAACCATACTCTCTTGGTTTTTAAAAAAAAATGTATTTTTTTTTCCTTTCTCTCTGGTGGAATTTGGATGATTGGCTTTATATACCTTCAAGTTCTGATGCTGATAGGGATTCCATGTCCAAGATGAGTCAATGTAGACTGAAACTCAAGACGTGTCTGGCTGTCATTGAATGTGGGGGTTGTTGGCTTGCTTGTCCTTTCACTACAATGCTGCTGTCCTATTGGCAGGAACTGGCCCAGGTGAATGAGGATAACCTGCCGTTGTACAGCCGCTGTGCCCTGTATGCCCTTGGAGCTGCCTACCTGAACCTGATCAGCCAACTGACCACTGTGCCTGCCTTTTGCCAGCATATTCATGAGGTCTGCCACTTGGCCTTACTTTTGATTATCTTTCCTTTCTTTACCCGTTATTGTTTTCTACCAGGAAATTTCCTTCAGCTTGGTCCTAATAGATTGGTTGACAATTCTAGGAGTTACTTGGAACACACAGTCATAAGAATATGAAGTCACAGCACTCCATACCCTGTAAAAACCAGTGGGATGTTTAGGGAACCCACAAACAGGACTTGCCCAGCCATGTTTGATGAATTAACCTACAGCCTCAAAGTACTCACATGTGTGAGACATTTCTGGACTAAGCCCATCCACCCAAAAGCCTCACTGAACATTTCCTGAAAAGTGTGATTGTCTTTTTTCTGTATCTCTTCTCTGCAGAGATCTCTGTATCTCTGCATATTATGATGCAGAATCATCACACGAAGTGGTTTCCTGTCATTGCATTGCATCATTGCCTATCTCATATGGAAGAAAGATTTTGAAGGACCAACTTTTATCAACTTTCAGCTAGATATGATTAAGAACTGGGTATACAGGTGGCTTTATCAACAACTGCTTATTGGAAATTGTTACCAGGCTCCCAGATTTGATATCCTGAGAACTCAATTTGCTAACCCAGTAGTATTAATCAAGAGATTCCTGAATAGCAGTGCTCTCCTGACTCTAATTCATTCTGTGCATTTCTTAGTCTTGCACTGGAGCAATGATGGCATCCGGTAATATTTAGACAAAACTTAGAGACTAACGTTGATGACATCAGAAGCAGTTATACTTGGTGGTTATGTCACAATACCTGCTCATACTTAGCATGGCCATAGCTCTTGAGCAACCCAGAGCAGGGGAGCTTATTAGCACTGCCAGACAAAGCATCCAAATATAATACTGATATCTGATCAGATAAAATCTGATTTATTTTTTTTCAATGGGAACTGACCACACCAAGTTGGTAAAAAAAAATCTTGCATTTTTCTTCTTTCCAGGTTATAGAGATGAGGAAAAAGGAGGCTCCCTACTTGCTCCCTGAAGGTGTCTTTGTAGAGAAGCCCAGGTATGAGAGCTGTTGTTAGCTTAAAATACGTTGATTATATCCCGACTGTAATTTAGATCAGTGCTTTTCAACCTCAGCTGTTTTAAGATGAAAGGACTTCAGCTTCCAGAGTTGACATGCTGCCTGGGGGGAATTCTGAGAGAGGGTCTGCACCACATCGATAAGATTGAGAAACCTAAGTTTAGATCAGAGGTCTCCAAACTTGGCAACTTTAAGACTTGTGGACTTCAACTCCCAGAATTCCTCAGGCAGCTATGCTGGCTTTGAACAAATGGGCTTTTCAACCAGCTTAATTATTCCATCATTTGCCTTCAGCTCTCTTTTTCACATGTGTCCTTCCTTCCCTGGAGACCAGTTGCTGCATAATATGGATACCTGGGGAGTCATTGGGACAGTCACGTGTTGTTTCTCTTGCTTTGACCCAAAGGCTGTCACGGAACCTGGATCACCTTGGCCCCGAGATCCTGTTCCGGCAGAGCAAGATCAGCGAAGTGCTGGGAGGGAGTGGCTACAATTCAGATAGGCTCAGCACACCTTACATCCCTCAGCTGACAGGTATGAGGGCAATGGGTCATATATTTTGTCTAATCAAGAATTTTATCATTATTTTTAGAGTCAGTTTCTGTTTATGTTTTGGCTTAAAAGTTTTTGAAAGAGCCAAACTGATCTGTGGTCTTCGTGTTTCATAATGCTGGGCTTTGCACTCAGTATTGTGTTTCATTTATCCCTCTCGACTTTCATGTGCTCACTGAAGGAATAGCCTTCTGCTATCTCCAAATCTAAGAGTCCCTGGCATCTTCAGCTCCTTGATCTTGATAGGATTGAATCAGAGACAGTTCCTTTCCAGCCAGGCCCACATAACCTCCAAACATTAGAACAGAACCTCAACAGCCTCACTTGGCCAATATAATTAATGAAATGTCAGACGGCATATCATTTCAACCCAGCCAGTCCCTGTACATTTTGAATAAAAGAGAAAGAATTACCCTGCGGTAACCTGCAAAGGAGGGACCCAGGGAGTGGCCTCTTTCTCCTCTCACCCCCACCTGTGTGAAGCACAGAGAACGCAACAATGAAGATTGATTTTTTTCTCTAGCTCTGGTTCTTCAAGAATAAGAACCAGAGTTCTTATAATGAGCTGCGGTGGCACAGTGGTTGGAATGCAGTACAAAAGACTATATCTAATGCCTGCCAGATCTCTGCAATTTGACAGTTCGAATCCCACCAGGCTCAAGGTTGACTCAGTCTTGCATCCTTCCAAGGTCGGCAAAATGAGGAGCCAGATTGTTGGGGACAATAGGCTGACTCTGTAAACCGCTTAGAGAGGGCTGTAACGCACTGTGAAATGGTATTTAAGTCTGCTGTAATAACAGAATAAAAATATTGGAAGGGACCTTAGAGATCTTCAAGCCTTCTAGATTTCCAGACTAGTCTCCAGGTCTAGAAATGATCTGTGTATTTACACAGCCCACTCTATCAACCACGGCTTCTTGATGGAATTAGTGAACTGAATTAAATTCCTTGCATTTGCCCAACATCTGCAGAGACAACGAGAGGCTTTTTAGCTAGTACAATAAAACGAAGATTGTCTTTTCCTGCTTCAGACTTAGAAGCATTCCAGAAAATGTTTTTTGAAGGCACAGAATTCAATTAGCGGCCTACTTGAAAAACTGCAGTTAAGAAAAACAAACTCTCCTCCTCCTAGATACAGTATAATAGAGTACTTCAGGACTAGCAAAAACCAGAAATAACTTAGGCAGACCAGCAATTTTGGATAAATTATGTGATGTGTTCATTTTGTTTCAGCCAGTGTTATTTATTGTGCAGGATTTGAGTTGCATAGCAACATTGGTTTATTTTTAACTCTTATATTTACAGGGTACCCATTGCCATTCTTTCTTACCCATGTTTAACTGAACATTTGCAATTTTCCTCTTATACTTTTCTAAACCCTGTGGGTCTCTCACCCAAACAGAAAAAAAAAGTGAAACAAAGTTGTATGGTCCATCAACCTCAATAACTATGTGTTTTTGCTTTAAAGTGTGATATGTATCTTACTGGGAGGGGCAAGGATCTGAGAATAGGCAAGGATTGAAAAGTCATTGTCCCTTTGGATTCATCCACATACTAGTTTAGAAGCAATGTTCATGGTTGCTTTGAACAGTCACACTTGTTCTTAAACATTGGTTCAGATTTGGGGGGAAATAGCCCCAGGGGTTTGTGATTTTGCCAAAAGATAAGCCATTCTGAAAGCAAGGTATGCTTGAAAACTTCAAGACAAATTGAGAACTTTGTAATCATAACTAATTCCCTAAAGTAAAGCATTTATTTATTAGAGATGCAAAACCATGGCACCTTTCAACAGTCCTCTGAATGGTCTAGGTAATACAAAGAACATGTCACAGTATTTTTGAATTAAAAGATTACAACCAAAAGGGCTAGGAAATTAAAGCAAGATCTCTTTGTCTTGGAAATGCATGTTCCACAATTTAAGTGATAGCAGCCCCTTCACTATAACTATTTTGGCTGCAACTGTAGCCAATCTCAAAGATAGCCAATCCAGGAAGCTGGATTAAGAGAAATCAGTATGCAACTCCTTGATTGGATTCAAGCAACATACTAAATTAAGCAAAAATTGGGTTAAATGATTCAACCCATTGAGGGGATTCATTATCTTAGTATGTTGTGTGAGATGGGCTATTGTGTTGAGTCGTAACATGGTTTGTGCTACTGCATATAGATGTTCAAAGAAACACACCAATTGTGTTTTGTTAACTCCTATTAAGAGTTTAGCATGTTGTGGAAATCCAGCCTCTAAGGCAGCATGTGTTTAATTATCAATCACTGTTACAGGACTATTTGAGGAAGGAAACCAGGGCCAAATAATTCCTCTCACTTTATAATTCCCTACAAAATGCTAGACGCATAACTTTTCCAGCTGGGAAAGAAAATGATTTTATTTCCCTTTATCCTTTTAGATGAAGACAGACTGTCTAAGAGGAGAAGTATAGGAGAGACCATCTCTCTACAAGTTGAAGTGGAATCCAGAAATAGCCCTGAGAAAGAAGAGGTATGCTATTCTCAATGTACTCTTTTTTGGCTAGGCTCAGCAAGCATACATTGAATGAGAAATGGGTGGTTGGGAACCTGTTACCAGTGCTGTGAGGTTCTCTTTGCTTTATTCTGAGCTTCTCTTCCCAACTTCATATTTTTGAGATGCTATTTTATTTTATATCTACCATGGAGCAGTTTTTTAAGGACCGAATGACATTATATACTGGTTTA
Organism: Laticauda laticaudata; assembly: GCA_004320025.1. Taxonomy (NCBI): domain Eukaryota; kingdom Metazoa; phylum Chordata; class Lepidosauria; order Squamata; family Elapidae; genus Laticauda; species Laticauda laticaudata. The sequence goes on along the minus strand of BHFT01045304.1, from coordinate 10,696 downwards.
TTGGATTAATTTGCCCAAACAATAAGAAATGGAGCGCTTTAAAACAGATAATTTGTAGTAGGACCTTGATTGGGAAACTGTTTACTTCATCCCATGTATTTGTTTATTGATTAGTTCTGTTGTGTTCTAGTCTATGCTATGTTGAATTACATTTCCAAGTTCAAATGTTTAAGGCAATATGAATTGCATCCCAGGTACCAGAGGAACATAGACAGTGTTGGTAAATCTCTATTTATAATCTTTGGAAATTCTGGAGAATATGGGATGATTACAGGAGGGACTTATGTTCCTATCTTTGGCAGGGGAGCAACCTGGGAAAACTCTAAAACAGATCATCGTCTATAAGAGATTAAGTCTGTAAGGATCTTGAAAAAGGTGCAATGTTTACAAGAAATTAACCTGAATATGCACTGCTTATAATAATAAGCATTGTCAATTATAGTTTTTTGTAAAATAATATTCATAGTGCGAGAACACTGTGGACATAATACAGTATATCTTGAGTTCATTTCTTTGCTCAAATATTGTACTGCTCATCAGGGCTTCCACTACTCTTATAGTATTATTCAATAGTTTTATTAATAACTTGCTTAGTTTGTAGATTAGTGAAAACTTGGTGGAATGCCTGATATTTCAGAAGACAGAAACAACATTCAAAATTATTTTAAAAGGCTAAGGAAGAGAATTGAATAAAATTTAATTGATAAACACACATAATTTTTCACTTCCTTAAGGAAAGAATGCACTCAAACTCAAATGCACAGGTGGATTCAGGTGGACATTCTAAGAGGTTGCACAAATGTCAAAATGAGCATTGCCATGTATCATGACACCCTCCGTGCCTTTTGTGTATGTATGCCATATTATTGCACATTCATAAAGGCAGATCTTATCTTGTAACATCACAACACTTATTTTGTCATCCCAATGAAACTATTGGATTTTACATAAATCTAGTATAGTAATATTATATGGTAAAGTGATCTGGATATTACAGTTGACCACAAGTTGAATTTGAATCAGCATTGTGATATGCCTGTTGAAAGGCTTTTGAAACAGTAGTGTGATGTCCTGTTGAATTACACTTCATTAACTACAGTGTCCTTTTTAAATCATAGGAAGATAGTTCCACTGTATTCTTCATTATTTCAACCCAATGCTGACTACCCTTCCCCTTTCTGAATGACATGTTTTGAGAAATATTCAGAAAAAAACTAGTACAATTACAGAGGAAGTAGTAAGGAATAACAGAAAAATAGCGGTGGAATGGGTCTTGAAGGTCTCCTAGTCTTACACCCAGCTCAAGCAGGAAACACTATATAATTTCAGGCAAATGGTGTCCAGTCTCTTCTTTAAAATCTCCAGTATTGGAACATCCACAACTTCTGGAGGCAAGTTGTTCCACTGACTGATTGTTCTAATTGTCAGGAAATTTCTCCTTAGTTGTAGGTTGGTTCTCTTCTTTTAAGATCCATCCATTGCTTCATGTTCTGTCTTTGGAAACTAGGTTGACCCCCCTCTTCTTTGTGGCAGCCCCTTCAACCACTACTATTATATCACCCCTCGTCCTTCTTTTCATTAAAGTAGACATACCCAATTCCTGCAACTGTTCTTCATATGTTGTAGTCTCCAATGCCCTGATTATCTTTGTGGATGATTAATCCAGAAGAATCAGAGTCCTGGAAATGCTTTCAATGAGGTGCTGAGGAAAATGGTTATATCTATCGTTGAGAAAAATGATAGTGGGAAGATGCACTAACATTGTTCAACTATGGATATCACGCTAAAGGCCAAGATCATTCTCTATTGCAGAATATGGAATAAACATTTTAATTTAGAGAAAGATAGATTCCAGTTGAATATTAGAGAAAAATCCTGGTAATAGAAGGAATTCATCAGTGGAATCAGTTCTCCAAAGAGATGGTGAGCACCAGTTGTTGAATGTGTTCATATAGAAACTGAATACCCTGTTGTGGATGCTTTAATTAAGATTCTTGCACAGATAACAAATTGGGCTGAATGGTCTAAATGGCTTTTTCAATTCTGTGATTTGATGGAAAGTTAATCTAAGTGAAAATCCGTATTTATAGTAGCAATTAATCAGGAGTCTGGCAGCACCTTTTCTGACTCACAGATTTCAATAAAAGGCATAAGTGTTTATGAGTTGCAACTCATTTCATCAGTTGCAGAAAGGTGCTGCCACATTGCTTTTAATTTTATGGTAGGTCGAAGATAAGAACTTTTAATTCAAGATAACACTCAGTGATTTTTTTTTCCTTCCTTCAAACTGGTCAGAAGCCCACTCTGAGTAATTATGAAATGCCAAATGCTTTTTATTCTGGCATGTAAAAATGAAGGTAATGTACTTTCACATTATTGATCTTGTGCTTCTCCTTCTGTTTTTGTTCTGAGTCTGTCATACTTCTTTGTTCTTAGCTACAAGACAGTTCATAGAAGTATGAGAACAAATCTTTTAAAACAAATGCTTTTCATTCATTAAACAAACCTCCATAGTACAATTTAAGACAAGAAAATAATGGACTGCTTAACAAATCCTAACCAAATGTATGAAGCAGGGATTCCCTAATAAGATAGCTGAGTGTCGTCTCCAATGCCTTGGGCCACCTAGAAGTTTGGCATGCAGCAAAGAGGAGTGTTTTGGGCAAGTGGCCGAATTGTTTAGAAGAGAGGTTTAGTTAGAGAGGTGCAAAGCAGACAAGAATATGGAAAGTGATTTATCATTTGTTTATATTCTTAGGGTAATATACAGATGATTCATTTGATGAGATAGTTCTATCAGATTTTAACATACCTAATTTCTAACATACTCTTTCTCTACCATTGCCTGTTGTGTTCTTCCCATCAATCCCCCAAAGAGAGCACCAGCTGAAGAGATCACTTATGAAACCCTCAAGAAAGCAATTGGTAAGTCTCTTTATGGCAGTCTCTGCATACTATTTCTGTTAAAACTAGATTGACTGGGGGGGGGCAGGCAATTTTGAAAATCTCTAATCGAATTAATGCCTTCCATCTTCTCCTATTCTATATAGGCTTCTAGAATAATAGCACAGCAATTTGAACCAGCTGGAGGAATCTTTAAAAATTAAGACAAATTCTGCTTTCAGCCTAAGCGAGGAAGCTGAGCTCAAGTTTTTAAATGGGCAGGATTTTAATCCTACTCCTCCCCAATCATTAATTTACCTTGCTTTCTTCTTAGTCGACAGCGTAGCTGTAGAAGAACAAGAGAGGGAAAGGAGACGGCAGGTGGTTGAAAAATTCCAGAAAGCTCCTTTTGAAGAAATTGCAGCTCATTGTGGGGCCCGAGTAAGTATCAGGTTTCCTATTGTGTCCCTTCTCTCCTGCTCTGCCTGCCTACATTGTTTCCCTTGGTTTACACTGAAGAACAATCCTTATACGGAGGACAGAATATCTTGAAAATAAGTCGGAGATTGAATAATGAAATCATGCCACATAGAAGAGCAATAGAAGAGAAGTGTGTTTCATTTGTGCTTCTTTATGTGTTGATTCAGCTTGATAAAAGCTAAATAAGATTATTTTTCTTATTTTGCTTGGACAGATCAGTAACAATGTTTTACAGGTCATAGAATGTCCCAAAGTGAAACATCACGTTTCCTCCATTATGAAGTCACCTCAGTCCCATTATAGTCCACTGTTAGGACAAGCTGAAATAGTTTTAGGTATTCTAGAATGGAAGTGGTTTTTTTGTGCTAGGTTAGCACAGACAATCTGTGCCAGTGGCTCACAGGCAGGATGCATCACGCATGGGCCACACTCACTCAAGGGGGAAAAATGTGGTGATATGTCACTTGATGTCTTTGTGTTTGTACCCAGAGCAGTGTGAATTGGCCAATAGGTACTCAGCAAATTCCAGCTTCTGATCAAGCTGCATTGTTGATAAATGTGCTGGATTTTGTCTTGGGAGACAAAAGAAGTCAGAAAATGAAGTCATAACAAGCAGGAAACTTGTCAAACACCATTGTTAGAATGGGAGAGTCCCATAGTTCAGTGTTATCTCATTTGCATTGATTATGTAGAGCAACTAAACCGCAATCCCTGGCAATGCAGCATTTCTCTCTACAGCTAATTGGGTGGGGGTTGTCGGGAAGATCTTATGATTGCCAAGAACTACACATCATTTTGAGGAGATAAAGAGGCACAAAGCAGATGATTTTGTTGTACTTTTTTGTTGAAAAGTTGCTTGTAGACCTGTGTTGAGAGAAAAAAGGGGAGAAAAATATCTTGCTGTCTGGCACCCAAAAGAGCTGCTGCCTTTCCAGATAGATTCTTAGCCAGAGACATTAAGTGTCTGATCTGGTGTTAGCAACTTCCTCTGTTCATTAAATTAGTGTTAAGGTCAAGATGTTGGTTAAATAAACATTTTATTCTTCATGGGATCTGATGTGCTCAGCACAGCCAAGATTTTGAGTTGCAGTTCTCAGGAATGTTTGTGGAGATCATTTTTTCCATATTCAAACTGGAAAGTACATGAGTATCTTTAACTTGCAACTTTTTTAATTGCTCACATTGTTGATCATAACAATGGATTGTTATTTTGGTGCCATAAATCACCGCTATCCTAGAAGTTACAATGCCTAAGATGAATAAAATAAAAGTGTTCCTACTTAGTCTGAAATAAGATACCACCAGTGCCACTGGAATTGCAGAACTACTCGTGAAAAGGGATCCACTCTAGGTTGGGGGGAGGGAATTGTATTTCATGTAATTTATTTTGTTATAATGCCATAAAAAAATAAGTAAAACTTGATGCAAACTCTTATGAAAAAAACCCTTTGTTTTTTCCACTTGGCAGTACTTAAAGTCAATGTGATATTCTTATTGCAGGCAACTCTACTACAAAGCAAGCTCAACCAGATTTTTGAGATCACAATACGGTAAGGGAAGGTGACATAACTTTCTTTTTAGGGATATCTAGGCAGCAGATTGTTAGGAGAAATAGCAATGTTAGTGGTTCATAAAGACTGCAAGATTGGTAATAAAGGACCTGAATAGATCTGAAATAAGGAAGGATGCTTTAGATTCTCTGTAGGAGTCCTCTTGAACCAATTGGCTTCTTCCTAAAGAACACTTGTCTTTTATGGGATCCTACAGCAACTAAGTGGCTCAAGGAAAATTTCTTTTATTTTTATTTTTATTTTGCTCTTTGTAGCTTCTAGTAGCAATGAGTTCCACCAAGTATTCAAGCTTCTGCAAATAAGCATTAGTTCCCCAAAGGTTTTTTCAAGAAGCCAACTTTTCAGACTTTTCCCTTGACCAGCAGGTTGGTATGGTTCATAATCTATATGGTTTCTAGGTAGGAAAGCTTTCCTTAAATAATGATTTCCTCTTTCCTCAAATAATGATTTACTGCTCTTGCTGCTTGTTCTTCCTTCCCAGTTGGGGGAACAAAGTTTCCCACCTTATTCTGGAGTTTAGTTTTTGGGACAGTTGCTACTTTCTTTTTCTTGTGCTCTTAGATGTTTTGTGCCTGACTGTCCTTACACACTTGTTGTCCTGTCTTCCTGTCTCCTTCCATTGCAGACCCCCTCCCAGTCCCTCTGGAACCATCACAGCTGCTTATGGCCAGCCTCAGAGCCACTCCATCCCAGTGTATGAGATGAAGTTCCCGGATCTGTGTGTCTACTGAGGGCCAGATTGCATGCAAAGAAGAAGCTGAGCAACAGATCCTCCTGGGCCATGCTGAATGCTATCCTGCTGCCTTTGTGAGCTGCAGGGAGCTCCTGAGGCCAGGAAGCAACCACACAACATCCCTTTCAAGCAAGAGGGTTGGATACTTCCCTTAGAGTCCACTCACTTGTACTTGGTTTCTCTCCCTTCTTTGTGCTCAACCTGTATCCAGTTATGGCAAAAGCCACAAAGTGCATCCCCAGAGCTTTTTATAGACTGTGGGAAAAGGTGGCAATTTCTTTTGCTTCCTTTTTCTAGAAGCTGTTTTAATAGTGTTGAAGAATTGAATGTTTCCTCTCTCTAGTAAAAACGTGTGTTGATAATCCATTACATAAAATGAATTTATTCTCTGTGGGTCTGTCTTATTTATCTGTGTGCTTCCTTGTTCAGAGTAATTCCCCTGGACTTTTTTCCTTTCTTCTTCTCTCCTCTCCTCGTAACTGAAATTTTACTCTTCATTTCAAATGTTCTAATGAAAGCAAGGACAATTTTTGGTGCCCAGGTGTGTAGTTATCTTTTGGTGAACCTGCTGATACAAGGCAATGCCACATTGGTAGACATGAGATGTATTCTTTTAGCAATATTAAGAGTACTTAGTGCTCTTCTTCCATTAACATGTGTCAAACCTCATAATGGCAGGAAGTGTTTTGAGCAAGGTAGAGGAGAGGTTTAAATAAACCAAGATGATAGCTACAATAGACGCACTGCTCCTTTTCTTAAACCCATCAGCCTTTTTACAGCTACACTCCTGCAGGTTCCATCCTGACTATTCGTTGAAGTTCCACATGCTATTTAATGGAGGGAAGCATGATTGAGGGCCTGTATACAATCATGGGACCTCTAGTTGCCCTTTTCTAATTTTTAAAATGTGCAGAAAACTGTTCCACTCTAATGAAAAAAAAACACTGACGCATATTGTTTGGGAGGAACAAAGAGAAAGTAAACTACAGGGAGAAGTGCAGGAAATGTGCTGCTCATTAAATGTTCAGCTTTGGCAAAAAATACCAACTTTTTAAAAATACAGGAGGCTTTTTTTTTTGCTACAAAGATGATCATCCATATGGAGAAAAATGTTCCTTCCAGTCTTGTGGTTTCTCTGAAGGAGTACAAGTTGCAGATGACCAGGAATTATTGCCCTGTTAATGGGAATGTATTCCTAACCAAGATTACACAAAAATTGTGAAATCCATATTATGATGTTTCATATTAGTATTGCAAGTACAGACAGCAGAATTTGCCTCACAACATTATAATCCATATTTCCTGTTTCCATGCCCTCTCCTGCAGCCCCCTATAGCCCTGATTCCAAGTTAGCTTTACCTGCCTGCTATGATATTTGCACACAGTAAACCTGCCTGGCTGCCCAGCATTTGGAGCCTCTGTGGCACAGTAGTTAGAGTGCAGTACTGCAAGCTATTTCTGCTGCAGCCAGCTGCCTACAATTTGGCAGTTCAAATCCCACCAGGCTTAAGGTTGACTCAGCCTTCCATCCTTCTGAGGTGGGTAAAATGAGGACCCAAATTGTTGGGGGAAATATGCTGACTGTAAACTGCTTAGAGAGGGCTGTAAAATACTATAAAGCAGTATATAAGTCTATTGCTGTTATAATGTCATTCTGTGACCAAAAGCCTGGAGGTTCCCTCAGAGATAAAGAAAAGTGAATTTTTAGATCCTCAGGAAACATTTTCCATACCTTGAAAAGTTATTTCTTGGTCTGAAACATCAGAGCAATTTGGTACAAACTTGCCAGATTTCCAACAATAACAATTTCAATTTCAAACACAGACATGTAAATTGAGTTAGTGCCAAAATGTAATGATGGAATTCAATAATAATGCCCATATACAAATTCCCAGGTCAATTCTTGAGTGTTACCATCTATAAAAAGTTTGTGTTCTCCTTAAGATTTTAGAGTAATCATTTGATAAAAGGCTCTCTTCTAATCTCTCTAGTTTTTCCAGAATACCAGCCAAATTTACCCTTACAGATTTTTAGGCTGTAGATAGCCATCGTTTTTATTTACTAAGAAAGCCCCTAAGTTTTTCCTGAGTTCGAAGAACTTACATAGATAAAGAACATATAGAAGATGGTGCTATTTGTTGCAACAGGGTAGTTTCTTCTTCAATCATCTGATTTTAATTGACTATTTTAAAAACAAGAAAAAGTGGCCTGTTATATGTTTGAGATAAATTCCAAATTCCATCAGCCTCAGCCATCATGTCCAGTGATGTGTAAATCCTACCTTAAAAATATAAGGAAAGTATGTATTTGTAGACTGAAGACAAAATCTGGACCAGGGGTAGTCTTTCATCTATAGCTCTTTTGCAGACTAAGCATAAAACTCATTTAAACAAGCAGGTTAGAAATGATAAAAGACATATCCTACTAAATTATAGCTCCCCACAACCCTAAGCCAGCCGGTCAGTGGTGAAGGACATCATAACATCCAAGGGACTAGATGTTTCTTAGACTAAGAAGTTTTCAGGATCAGCCTTTTATAATTGTAATATTGGGCGATATACTGTGGGGGTTCAGTTAATCATGAAATAGGATTAAAATATGGTGCTGTTACGGAGCTATGGATCTGCTTCAGTAGCCATCACATTGACTGTGGAAGATTTCTGTGTGGCTATTTGCCATGGTTGCACCTGGAAAAGTGACAACAGCTAGTTAAGTTACCCAGTTCACCTCTTCATTAACCAGAGTATACTAACCCTTTTAGCTAAGCCAGGTCAAGAGTAGGCACTTCAAGGACTACTGTATGCTACTTCATTGTTTTAGGGTTGCTTGATTATCGATGTTGGTCTGGTGTTAATCCCTTCTTCATCTGGGTGTTGGTTGCTGGAGAGGACACTTTTTGGCCGTTTTGTTTTGTTTTTAGCTTTTTTAATTGTCTCTTGAATGATGTGTAAATATGGCTTATTTTATGTGCTTATTGATAGATGATTTATCTGAATACCAAACTTTTAGGAATTTCCTAGTGTGCATTTGTTTTGGTCTAGGGTGCTCACAGTTTCCCAGACTAATTAAGGACACACCGAGAAAACAACCCCCCCTCCCAAACACTGGAGAGCGAATCCAATACTCGCACAGGTGGTACCACTTACATATATTGCCAAATAAATATTGTAGATAAGTCACATTCAATACTCAGTCTCTCAGATAACTATTAGAAATCAAGTGATCTAAAAGGTGCTGATCCCTTGGTTATCCCAAACATTCCAGTAAAACATCTTTCATACTATATGTTCAAACTTGGGCTATCCCACAGTTTCTCATGTGATTCAGAAATGAAATGTAACCTTTCAAATAAGCAAATATGCCTCGTGCTTTTTAAAGTTTAAAACAAAGATCCCAGTTTAGTACACCTGGGCCCTAAGCTTGTCAAGGTTTCAGAAGTGTTACACATTCATTCTCCAAAAAGGCCCAATGAGGGGAATAATCATAAAACAACTGGTTCAAAAAATGTTAAAATGACCCAATGATATCGTTGAAGAACTAACATGCTAAAACCTGCATCATCATGTAATAACCTCAGTTTGGCCAAGGTTATTCAAAGATCCTGCAATAAAGGTTTTCTCATTAACTTATCTATTGCATAGATAACTAATAGGAATTAATATTGCAGTCCCTCTCAGCATATACATTAATCTTAAAAGTAATGTTCATTCTGATAATACTGATATTCAGGGGTGGGATTCAATTTTTAACAACTGTGGGTGTGGCTTAGCTGGTGGGCGTGGCTTGATCATGTAACTGGGTGGACGTGGTTTGGTGGTTGTGTGATTGGGTGGACATGGCTTGGTGGGCATGGCCAACTCAATATCACTCACATCGAGGCACCATCTCCTTGCCTGGCCTCTCATGATTGGGGGTGCTGCAACAGTCATAAGTGTGAAAAACAGTCATGTCACTTTTTTCATTGTAACTCTGAATGGTCACTCCATATAAGCAAAGTACCAGCAAAGGAGGGGGAAAAAACTCCAGAGAAGTTCCAGAGACAGGAAGTCTAGTCCTGCCAAGAACATAATCAGGGTTAACGGAGAGGCAGTTTCTGTAAGCAACACCAGAATGCTTCCTTCCTGCCTTCCTTACAGGATTAGGCCAGTTATTTCTTCTAACAACCGGTTCTCTGAACTGCTTAGAATGTTAATAACCAGTTCTAACGAATAGCTGCAAACTGGTAGAATCCCACCCCTGCTGATATTACCAAAAGATTTTATGGGAAATTCAACCATTGAGCAATTTATACTGCTGAATAAATAATTGAAATCTGCTATCCACTGAAATTGCATTTATTAATTAAATAAAGACATATTTAATTCCCAACCATTTGTTGAGATATAGCCCACTGCTTCAAGGTAAAGTATGACTCTGCACTAGGAACAGGTGGAACATTTCCAAGTTAGAAATTTCATTCTGTTTTTATGGCTAGATCCTAGAAAGTTTGAAATAGCATAGGTTTTGTAATTGTGGTATTTAAGGTACACACTATGTGTTGTAGAGCGGTGACTGAGGCGGACACGGAGCAACACAGGAATCTTTATTCAAGGAATAAAGGGTTGCCGCGACTGCTGGGCTAACAAGCAGTCAGCTTGCGGCAACAGCTGATGCCATTTGACAGCACTTTATATAGACGGCTGTCAAACGGCATCAACCAATCAGAGCAGTCCGTGCTCCCGCCAGGAACACGGACCAGAGGGAAAACTTCATGTCGATGCAACACTCCTTTCCCCTGGCAAGGAGCATGTGTAGTCCTGTAAGTAGGCCGGTCGTCTTCTCAGGCGGTCGGAACACCGTAGAACAGGGGCCTCCGTCCATCGGTCGAAGTCCTCTGCTTCAGGGGCCCCTTCGGAGCCGGTTACCGCAGGAGCCTCGTCCTCTGGAGCTGCAGATGGGTCGCCAGGCGCTGAAACAGGTAGGTCCCTCCATCCACGGTTCTCCCGGGTGTCATCAGTCAGCGGCGGCAGGTTCTCATTGGCTGGTGGTA
>BHFT01045303.1:0-25642 GCA_004320025.1 Laticauda laticaudata | reverse complement strand
AAACGTTGCTACAACTTTAACAGAACTACAATGACGTGGGATAATACCCGAAGGAAGCTAAACAGCACATATATACAGTATGTATACATAGGGTGTATGTGTGCATGTATATACTATTTTCATCTTGGATATGTTGCCCAATGATTTTTTAAGCTTAAATATTGAACAAAAATAATCTTCTTTTTCTTTTTCTTCCTTCTTCCTTTCTTCCTTTCGTAGGGGAACACATTTTGTCATTTGCAGCATGTTCTGGGAGTGAAGCCATTGTCCAGTTACTGATTGAAAATGGTGCTAAGATTCGAGTGCAGGATTCTCTAGGTATGCCTTCCTCAAAGGCTCTACACTTACACTAAGGGCATACATGTGGGATGAGAAGGTGCTTTATTCAACTCTTCCCTTATGTAAGACAAACTCCTTCTCTTATCTCCTGCCATTAATATTACACTGCAGATGTAGACAGATACTTCCAAGTCAACTGCTCTGTTATGGTGGTCCTTCTTGTAGAGATAAGGCCCCTTTCCAATCTATAGAGGATCAGGTTTGTGGGAGATTGAGGGAGTGTGTTGGCTTCAGGTTGCATTTCTTTGTCCTCCCTCCCAGAAAATATTCACATAACTGTTGCTGTTCATGGAAAATCATCATATCAGTTGCATTGAGTAAAGGCATGAGATTGTTATAGGTATATGCTGGAAAAAAATGCAGATGATCTGAACTAGCTGTAAGAGCCAAGCTACATGTTCTGAAGAATCACCTTGTTCAGCAATTATCACTTCAGAATGCAAGGATTTAAATACATAATGTATTAGAAGATCCTTTTCTATATCATATTTGCTTTTTTATGAAGAGAGATGCTTTATAATGAATATTTCATACTATAATGATACATTCTCCACTGGTTATCCAGAATGATACAGACTAGCTACTGCTAGTTTGACTGATTCTGTTGTTTAAGTAAATTGGCCTGGAATCTGTTAATTTAAACAATTAAAAGGTCTGTTCCAAATCATACAGCAGCCAAAACTTTCTTGGCAAAAATATTCAATGCAGGAAACTCCATTCTTTATTTTTTAATCATTGGACTCCTTTTCCCGCTAAGCCAAAAAAAAAGAAGATTGAAGAGTCTAAACAGGGATCAATGATTTCTCGATTTCTCCTTAAGATACAGAGATGAACTTAATTTCTGTTTCTGTTTAATTCCTGATAGGTAATTCAGTCTTCCACATCTTAACCCTCCAGCCTAACAAGGCATCCGCATGTCAAATATACGATCTTCTCCTTTGCTATGACAAGAAAGAGAAGGGTCTGGAGGACCCGGATGCAGTCCTCAATTATGAGGGATTCACCCCATTTAAGCTGGCTGGGGTTGAAGGCAACACTGTGGTGAGCAAAGTGATTTCTCTACCATTCGTTTTTATCATTTCTTGTTGGAAGTAAGTGCCGCCTTTTCAGGAAGGATTTAAAAGTGTTCAAACCCTACAATCAAATTGTAAGACTCTAAAACAAATAAAAGCTACAAGTGATGTATATTCCATGAATATCCTGATGGTTCAGATTGTTGTCTCTTAAGTCCAGTGAGGCAGTGAGAGTTTTGTGATCTTGTCCCACTTCTGGACCCATTTTCCAGAATGTTTTGCTGATTTAAAACCTCTCTGGATGAAGGTGAGGAAGATTCCTGAGCTGACAAAAGGAGTGAGAGAAATCCTGCTATATTTCCTTTGAAAGCCCTCAGCCCAGCTTGCATAATGATGATACTAAATCCTGTTACTTATCACAGCCAGTACTTCTCTTCTTGGAAGTGTATCTATAAAATCTTCTAGGGAAGACTATCCAAATGGAGGTGGATATGTTGTAAGCTTGGCAAGGGCTCCACAAAGGAGAAAATCAACATATTGCTGTGTCTCAACCTTGATTGGCTCCTTCATGGCTCCCTTCTGGCAGGCAGTAAAATGATACTTCCCTCGCCCCATCCCCCAAACTTCAGAAGTTAGGTTTTAAAAGGTTGATTGCTAAAAGCAATCAACTCTTCAGTCAAAAACTAGATCTTAGTTTTCTAGAACTTCATTGAAAGTGTTGAAATCCAACCTATATGCATTTTAAGCAACATTTTTTCCTGACCATTTTATTTTATTTATTTATTTGATTGATATAATTCTTTTTCAAGAGCTCAGGTTGGCATCCATAGAGCTTTCTGCTCTATATTTTCCTCATAAAAGCCCAGTGAAAAATCAAATTGAGAGATAGTGGTTAATCAAATCTAGTGACTTGTGATTAGAATCAAACTCAGGATTTCCTTGGTTCTAATCCAGTACAATTACATCAGCCTTTCTGACCTGCTGTACTATAAAAAAATTAAATGATTTGACTTAATAAAAGAAACCCTAAATACCAGGCCAAAAAGGACCATCAGGGCAAACATTTATTTCTGAAACAAAACTAAAGGCTAGGGACCCTAACCTACTAGCTTAGGATGTTACATTAAAGCTGCATTAAATATACAGTTATAGGTATCAGCATATCCTATTTGACATGCATTCTCTGGACAGGAATCTACATTTCAAGGTAAAAGTTTATACTCTGGGCTGTTCCACAAAATTAAAAAAAAAAGCAAACAATATTTTACATAAGAAGACAACACTCATTTGAGAGGAAAACATAATTTTCTTCCATATCACCCTTAGTTTAAAGAAGAGTAGAATGTGCAGAGCAGACAAACTACAGGAGACAGACAATCCTTCAAATGGTCAGGCTAGTTAAATGTAGGGAAACTTCTGTGAATCCCGCTTTGTAAGCCATATTATTGATAGTTTTATTGTATTCTCTAGCTTTTGTATTAGCTTGCATTTTGATAAATTAAAATAGAGAAGCGATATGACAGATATCGGTTGTGGGAGCAAATACCCCCTTCAACAGCAAACATCCAGGCTGACTGAAACTTTTCTTTTCCTCAAATTAGCTGTTCAACCACCTAATGCAAAGAAGAAAACACGTCCTATGGACTTTTGGGTCTTTGACGTCTACCTTGTATGACCTTACAGAAATTGATTCATGGGGTGATGATCAGTCTCTTCTGGAACTTATTGTCACCACAAAAAAAAGAGAGGTATTATGTTGAAAGGAGGGGCTGCTGGATGTTTCTTCTCAAAGTGGCTTTTTAGTAGAGAACCAGATTTATTCAGTCAGATCAGACCATCTTTTCTGAATATAGATTCTTTTCTACAACTGATTTTTCAAAGTGTATCCATAAGACAGTGTGGGATGCCTTCAATGTCTGCAATAGGTTAGAGATTTTGTGGCAGGTATCTGGAGAGTTTCTGACTGATGAACTCTCATATAATAATATCTCCAAAGAATGGAACCGCTTTCTTAAAGTCACCCTGTGATCAAAAACCCACAAAAGGTTTCAGTAAATATTAGGCAATTATCTGGTGAAGCAGTGGTTAGAAAGCAATATTGCAGGCTGACTCTGCTCACTGCCAGGAGTTTGATCCTAACTGACTCAAGATTGATTCAGCCTTCTACCTCTTAGAGAGTGTTATCAAGCACTATGAAGCTGAATATAAGTTTAAATATTATTGCTATTGCTATCGTTGCCTTACATTAAGGGCACATTTGTGTTATCCTATGCCATTCTTATGGTCATACTGCTTGAATATGCAATATTTAAAAGAATTGAAGGAAATAATGCAACCAACCAGCATATGAACTGGATTTGGTTAGTGGCATTTTTAGTATATTTCAGGCCTGAACGGTCATCTGCCTTACTCGAAGATCTCACACATCTTCAAGCTATGTTCTGCTTTTACATCTTCATCCTTACCAACTTCATAATTAGCACCACCCATTTCCATTTTTACATACTGAAGACTTCTAGCAAGGACTCCAGTGCTCTTTCCCAACGTAATGAGAAACTCTTTCAATATATTCTCCAGGAGTAACACTGTCTTTTAAAAATAATCCAACTACCCCCTTCAGTTGCTTTTGTTGTCTTTGAGAATTATTTGTTTGTAAGAAAAAAAGGCTGAACACAAGCTACTTTACATCCCTCAGGCCCGAAGAATCCTCGACCTTACTCCTGTGAATGAGCTGGTAAGCCTGAAGTGGAATAAATATGGACGGCCATATTTTTGTATTCTGGCCTTATTTTACGTCCTGTACATGATTTGCTTCACAATGTGTTGTGTCTACCGACCCCTGAAAGAGCGAAGCTTCAACAAAACAAATGAAAGAGATAACACAATCTATGTTCAGAAACTTTTGCAGGTAGGTTCTTAAACATGAATCTATTACAAATGTAAAAATCATTTACAATTTTCAATTCCAGGAGAAACCAGGGGTGGGATTCTACCAGTTTGCACCTATTTGCTAGAACCAGTTGTTAACATTCTAAGCAGTTCAGAGAACTGGTTGTTAGGAGAAATTACTGGTCTAATCCCGTAAGGAAGGCAGGAAGGAAACATTCTGGTGTTGCTTACAGAAACTGCCTCTCGTTAATAAGTTAATAAGTTAACCCTTATTACATTCTTGGCAGGAATAGACTTCCTGTCTCAGTATTTTTTCCATCCTTTGCTGGTACTTTGCTTGTGTGGTATGACCATTCAAAGTTACAATGGCACTGAAAAAAGTGACTTATGACCATTTTTCACACTTACAACTGTTGCAACATCCCCACAGTCATGAGGGTAGGCAAGGAGATGCGTGCCTCGATGTGAGTGATGTTGAGTTGGTCACACCCAGCCAATAACATGACCACCAAGCCACACCCACCAACTAAGCTACGCCCACAGAACCAGTTGTTAAAAAATTTGAATCCCACTCCTGGGAGAAACAACTTCTCCAAAGAGAGTGCACAACCAGATATAACCAAGGGCTGGAGAACAATTGGCCTGGGAGGCAAAAAGTATTGTCATTGTCCATTTAATTTAATTGTGTAGGAGTGTGGGTGGGTGGGGAACCTCTGCAATAACAAGTTGGTGCTCTATACAGCAATTCTGTGCATATTCATTCAGAATTTCTCAGTACCCTGTGGAGTTTATTCCCACTGCACCGTCTTGAGAAGTCTTGAGCTTGGCATCAGCTCAAATAATAACAGGCAAATTGGTAGTTAGAGGGAAAAGTGTGGACACTATTAGTTCAGTTGATGGATTTTCCAGACAAATGATAACAATTCACAAAACTCCCTGAAAATTGCTCTTTAGTGAGTGTGACAGTTAATGACTTGACTATGAGAGAACACATTTTAGGCAAAATCATAACATGTACAGAAATATGATAGGAGGTTTTCCATTACCCATGTGATGCTGTTATGCTCCCATGAGGAAGTAGAATGGCACAGCCGTTGCACTTAAGACTATAAACTGTGGTTGTACTTATATGTGTGCAGCCTTTATTTTCTGTGTTTATCAAATAATAGGGAATTCTCTACACAAACCATTTTGTGGATGTGTAATGACCTTATGCAAGGCTTCAATTCATTTAGCGCTAAATTGTGGCAGTAAAGGTTGGTAGGAAATATGGGTATTCATTTATGCCTATTTCTCCCACAACAATCTTCCCAATCTTAAATAGAACTATAAGCAAATTCAGTCAAATGTGTGAACATTTTCCTTGCAAATCTGCACATTAAATTCATGAGGCTCTTTTTCAATAGTCAGATGAACAAAGGATCCCTAAAGTTGAATAGTTTAATATTTTTAATAAACAACTGACTTCCCATAACATAGTTTTTCATCAGTACATTGAGAATTTCTTTCCCTTGAATTTGGCCTCTCTCTTTCTCTAAAATATCACTGTCACCTAATACACTAATTTCTGTTGTCATCTGTCACAATTTTACTTCTGAAAGGCTTAGTTTCCATTGTCATAACAAGAAACATTAGCATTTAATCTCCTGAGTATGAGGAAGTTGAAGTCTTTTTCCTTTTTTTAAAGAAAGAGAGGCAGATAGACGGACACAGCAGAGATGAAGTCAAACTTTCTTAAGTTATCAGAATGTCAGGCAGCTGGCTCACTTTGCTTGGAACTGTATTAATTCTGAAAGTTGACTACTAGTGGGATTCCCAGCTGAAAAGCACATTAGCTCACGTTATTAAATAATCCTGCAGGATTCAGGTTTCTAAGTTTCCTGCTATTCACACACCCCCTTCTTCAAAATTTTAGAGTGATATGAGTGATAATCAAAGTAATTATGTAGTTTTCAGCAACTGTATCTAGAACCATAGGGTGAATTCCACGTTGCCAGTCTTGTGCTTATCCACTAACCTTTTGGGAGATGTACAGATTGTGAAGCCTCCAAGAAAAAGGCAAATTGATGAGTAGTCACTAATATTGTTTCTCTGACGTGATGATGGAGTGTCGTCCTGGATATATTCTCACTCTCCACTTTTATTGATCATCATTGCCATTGTCAGCTGGTGCTCCATTCAAAATCCAAGAAAGAAATACTTAAACTCTTTTAATTAGAGAAAAGATATCTTTTACTGGAAGTCAAGTGGTAGCAACAAAAGAATTCTGAATCTGAGAAAATGGGCGTGTAAATCACATGTACAAAGTAATGGCAATGTTCCCACCCCCAACAGTTCAAACAGTTCTTCCAATTAAAAGTTGTGAATGTCATCATGTGGACATATCCAGGTGGTGATGAGGTTTCTGTCCATTGACCTTAGCATAGTTTGATAAAGGTTTGCAGCTGTGCATAGCATAGGAGGGAAAGTTAAGCAAGGAATAGAAACCTAAGCAAGAATGTACTCCCCCCCCCCAATTTATACAGTTCCAGTTTGTAACACCTCCAGCTCACTTCCCACAACTTTCCCCCCTCCTCCCCTCATTACTTATTACAGCCGAAAGATGCAAAGCAAAGGGAGAAAGTCTTGAAGGCTGAAAATCTTGAAGGCTGATAGCCATCTTGGTCTAAATCCATAAAACAAGGAAGTTGGATCCTTGAAATATTAATTCTTGAGGTTGTGATGCTCCTAACCAATATGGGTTTGCATTCCTTTTCAGGAGTCTTATATTACTTCTGAAGATAACCACAGACTTGTTGGTGAGTTGATCACTGTTGTTGGAGCCATTGTGATATTGATATTGGAGGTAAGAGCAATGTTTATCCTTCTCCAATCTTTATGTGCAAAAAAAACTTTGAGTAGAAAGCATCTGAGCACCAGAAGAAGCATTCTATAATAGAATTAGCAATATTATTTAACATAAGTTCTTTCTAAATCCTCTGACCTCTATCTGAAGGCTGCTACAATGTACATCCTAGATCTTAACCAAGTACAGTGCTAAGCTATAGTGTAATATTGTAGTGCTTAACTAAGAAATCCTAAAGCTTTGCCTATGCAGAATCGAATCAGTCGTTTTTACATCAGGGAGGGACTCAAAAGTTCTTTTTCAAGAGAAAAAGAGCACCTTTAGGACAATCATGACCTAAATGACTGAGAATCTCCACAGAAATCAGGGAGTGACTTCTCCAAAATGAAGGAGAAGGTGTCAGCATGTGGTTGCAGTCCAGATAATTCATTCAGATTCTAGTATTGAGAAAAAAAGTTGTATCACTGAGTTTCTTTGACTTTTGGGTTTCTTTCTTTCTTTCTTTCTTTCTTTCTTTCTTTCTTTCTTTCTTTCTTTCTTTCTTTCTTTTCTTTCTTTCTTTCGAAAATGAGCCAATTGTTTTTAAGCAGAGTACACCATTGATCAATGGATTTATTCCAGATTCCAGATATCTTCAGATTTGGAATTACCAAGTACTTTGGGCAAACTATCCTTGGAGGACCTTTCCATGCCATCATGTAAGTTTATTTTTTAGTGGTTGGCTTGCTGTTTAATGTTACTGCAGAAAAAAAAATGTGCACATATTCTGTTCTTCATTGTTGTTTCTATCTCTACAGTATTGTGTATGCCTGCATGATTCTGCTGACCATGGTGATGCGCCTCACTAGCACCAATGGAGAAGTTGTACCAATGTCTCTGGCTCTGGTGCTTGGCTGGTGCAATATTATGTACTTTGCACGAGGATTTCAGATGCTTGGGCCCTTTACCATCATGATACAAAAAGTAAGTGATTGTCTACAAAAGATGATGTTCTTAGATGAAGAAGGACATGCTGATGCACTGGCAATATTTTTTCATCACATATCAGAAGGTGATAGAATCATAGAATTATAGGGCTGGAAGGGGCTTTGGAAGTTTTCTAATTCAACCTCCTACCTAAGACAGGAGTCCTTATACCACCCTCTATGAGTATTATAAAGGTTATCTATCTATCTATCTATCTATCTATCTATCTATCTATCTATCTATCTATCTATCTATCTATTATCTCTTTAGCTATCACCAGCTTCTGATCTAAGTTTCAGTCTTCATTTAATAAGTGAGAAATATGTGAATATCTATCTTGGAATTCTCTCTTAGGCCCTCATCTGTAGATTGTATTTAGGTTTATCCCAGCTCTCGCCAGCTTAATCTGTCATCCTCTATTCAACAGTTAGGAAAAATAAGACTCTTCTCTCCATATCTTTGCAGCTATTCTTTGGATCTAGGATGTAGAGTGAGATGTATTGATATTTTTCATATATTCAAATATTTCTGAATTTCTAACTGGAACAGTTACATGAAATACCAATCACTTCTAATTATTATCTAATATCATTAATTGTACAGCTTCCCTTTAAAAAGACTTCCCAAAACTAACTTTCTCCTTTAAGTAAGCTTTTTCTCACTCAGTATTCAGTCTATCATCTACTGTCAATCATTCATTCATTTCTCTTCTATTGCAAAGAAGGATCCCCTATGGGCATTTCCACCTTCAAGGAAGCTCTCCACTTCTTGGAATCTTGACTGTTCTGCAATTCTCTCTCCCACTGCTCCCCATCCTTCTAGAATGGGAGTAGAAAGGAGATAGCAGAGGTAAAGGGACTTCATACTTTTGAATATTCTAGGGCCCTTTCAGAATTTGTGTTTGTCTATGTTGAATACTTAAAGGGCACAGTTCATTTTCACTGTGAATTTAGATTGCTTGGCTGTTTTCTTTCTACCCTGATTGGTAATAAATTCAAGACAGACAGAAGCAAATATTGAGTAGCTGGAGTTCAGTAGTTCAGTAGAAAAGTGCAGTAAAATAAATGTTACAGTAATGGCCACCAGCCTAAATGGCACTGAAAAAGAATTTGATAAATACATTGACAAGGTAAAGGGAATGAAAAGCTGTTCAAATCTGCTAACCATAACGGCTTTATAAAATCCTAATACAAATAAAAGAGGCAAATGTGTGAACTGTTTCCATCTTCATATGCTTTCCTGTAGCAACTTGAAACAGGAGCAATCAATAAAATGAGAACATACCAGAAAAGCAAAGCAAAAACATACCTGCAAAAACATACCTGCAAAAAAAGCAAAAACATACCTGCAAGCAAAAAAGATAGAACTGAGGCAGATAAAATTCAGCAGAGATACAGATTGAGTGAAAATTTCTAAAAATTTGTACTGAAGAACAGCTGGGATTTGATTGATGGAAAATGTCAAAATTGTCTAAAACAAATAATTAAAATGCCACAGTGAAGATAATCCTGTTTCCTCATTCCATTACTGAACTTCCACATAGCGGGTCTATTTTATAGGGCTTCAGTTTCACTACTAAACATGTTCATGTTGAAATGGCTGTTTCCAAAATTCTGATTTCTAAACTAAGGTCAGGATGACCTTTTCCTGTGACCCTTCAGATGGGTTAGATTTCAGCCACAATTCCTAAGTAGCATGGCCTTTAGAAGCAAATAGATAAGGATCCCTTGAAGTTGGAATGGGACTGGAATGTTACAGTTTAATCCAGAGCATCTTGATCTTGATCTAGAATGCTGTTCCTTAAATGTAGTTTTGTGTAGAGAGAAAAGCTGCTTAATCACTGTATGTTTTCTTTCCCCTAGATGATATTTGGAGACCTCCTCCGTTTCTGCTGGCTCATGGCAGTGGTCATCCTTGGGTTTGCATCTGGTAAGTGACATATTCTAGACCACATTCTTGTGAGCTTGACTTACAAAGCAAAGTGTAGCACTTCAGAGTGGGAATATTAAAAAAATCCTTCCTCTTGGCTGTAGGATATCTTCTGTTGTTGCCATATCTTTGACTTTTCCTTTTGTTTTTATGCTATCAACTAATAATAATATGAAATTTATATATAAATAATATAATGTAATCTTGAAATTAACAGTTATTATAATAATGGAAAAAAGAGGGAGCCTCTCACCATTTTATATTGGATTGCAGTATGTTTACCTGATTGGATTCTATATTCTGTAAAATTTTCCTAAGGCTGGAACTGGTTCCTTGCTATGATGTGTAAATATTTTCTTCTTGCAGTCTCTATCTTCTTTTTCTCTGTGTTGTCAGATAATAAACTATTTAATTTATTGCTTAAGGTGATAGCTTCATGAGTCTGATAAAATAAGTTATGATTAATGGAAGTGAATGGCAGAGTAATTGATTAGACATCAACCTGCCACAAGACTCATAGATTTTACTGCAACAGATTACCATTGCCTATCTTAAGCTGGCTGGATATTTAACCTTCCTTATGCCGCTTATCCTAATTATCAATTCACAAAATGGAATCTGAAGTGTTTTTGCATTTTTGACACCTAATTCAGTGCCACAAAGATATGTGGTATTTCATAAAACTATAATATTACAAATCCCTCAATGTCATTTTTAATTTTTTTAAAAAAATAATTGTATTATTTTTTTAAGAATATAAAAATTTACAAATTTCAATAAGTTTATACATTTTAATAATTACATGTTCTTTTATACACAGTTCTGTCTCAATCTTAGAATGTTTAAAACCATACAGTTTTAAAAAATGTTTTATTTTTCAATATTTTTAATAATTGTAAATAGGAGGAAAGTTGACCATTATAAACCTTTGTTACTAGTTATTCTCTTGATTTTATTCTGAATGTTCTTTGACAAAATTCTATTTTTTCACAATAAATGAACCATTTGTTTTTCCCTATTATTTCCTTCTGTAATGTCCTTCTTTTGCTGAACTCCACAAGGGTATTTTCGGGCACAACCTGGGTTTGTATCTATGTTCTTAAATGTAGCATGTCTAGCATAATGGTTCTGTAAAATCCAAATTGACCTTGATTTTGTCCATGCCACTCAAATCTCAAGTCATATTCTCTTAACTTTAAAAGTCTTCTATTTCTCAAAAAAAAACCCATCTGTTCTTCCATCCAAACCAAATAGCAAGCTCTAAAACAATTTCAAATCTGATAAACATGGCCCTCCTCTTTCCTTTGTGTCTTGTAGCACTTTATATTTAACTTATATTTTTCCTCTGCCACATAAATTTAAATATTCCTTTTGTCACTTTTTAAATGGTTCATCTGTCAAGAGTTTTTGAATGAAACAAAAAGTATCATTCTAGGTAGAATATTCATTTTTTTTGTCACATACATTCTCCCCAGGAATGACAATTGCAATTTCTCCCATTGTAGAATAACTTTTAGGTTAAGTTCAAAAGCTATGTTGAAATAACAGTTCATATTTGACATGTTACCCAAATATTAACCTACTTCTCAGAGTTAAAACCTGTTTTATTCATCAATTTTGTTTGAGCTTCTATTTTATTTTTCATTAATATGTTCAGTTTTTTAAATTAATCTTAAAATCTGTCAATGCACCATTTTTTTTTAAATTACCCAATAATAGTTCAATTTTCTTTAAAGCATCTTCCAGAATCAACACCAAGTCATCTGAAAAATTCTTTACTTACAAGTTTCTTTTATTTATTCTCAAAATCTTCACATCTTTTCTTATCTCTGTTCCTTATTCCCTTATTCAATATTTCTAGAACTAAAATAAACAAGAGAGGGAAGAGTGGGCATCCCTGCTTTGTTCATTTTTGTACTTTACATGATTTTTTTCTTTTGTTAGATCTTCTTCAGCAATGATTATTTGTACTTTCTATGAAGTATAGATCTATCTTATCCATTTTATAAAGGATTCTCTAAAATTTGTATCTGCCAGACACTTAAATAAGGAAGCTCAGCTCAAATTGTCAAAAGCCTTTTCAGCTTGTTTTGCATTATGTTGCCCAAGAATTCCAAAATGTCCGGTGCATTGATCTTTAATTGCCTTTTAGATAAAACCTGACATTGATCCTCATGAATACATTTTTGCAAAATTATTTTCACTCTATCAGTCCATCTTTATGAACAACTTATAGTTATTGCCCTATGATTTCTTGTTAAAGCCAAATCTTCTCCCTCTTAATGTGACATATTGACCTCTTTCTAATTATTTGGCATTTTTCTTCCTCCTTCTTCAGACTTTTCTTTTCTTTTTTTTACTTTTCCCTTAAAAATTGACAGCACTTTTTTTTCCTCCTCAATTTTTCTCCAATCAAATTATTACTATACTAATTTTTAAAAATCATTCTAGCATTCTAGATCTGGATATATGTAGATTTGATTATTATCCTCAATTGTACATCATGCACAATAGAATACATACATGTGCATGAATGAATAAATTTAAAAACCACATGTTGTTCTATGAATTGAATTAATTGTGTTTTGTAAAAGACTGTAAAAGTTCATCCTCAAAACTTTTATAATAAGAGCTTGATAATGCATCTGGTTTAGGCCCTTTTCTTAGTTTAATCATTTTTGTAGCCTCAAAAACTTCCCTTATTACTATAGGTCAATTCATAATCTTGTGTTTATTCCTCTGTAATCATCAGTAAATTTTGTTTCCTTTGATATTCATCTATTTTCTCTAGAGAGATGTCACTTCTTTTATACAAATTAAAATAATATTGATGAAATACTTTTGTATGGCCGCATTGACCATTCATACCTCTTGTAATTTAAGTATCACTTTCTTTTTGTAATTTATATGCTAATCATTCCTTTATTTGGAAACTCATTTTTATTTTTTTGCATAATTCATTTTTATTTCCTTTTCTCTTACTGTTAACATAGATAATTGTTGTAGAAGCTTAATTTGCTGAGAAACATTTATCTTCTCTGGAGAATTCTTTAATTCTTCTTTTCTCTTTATCTCATCTAAAATAATGTGTATTTTATCTTGATTTTTCTTTTTAAGTTTGTTATTATATCATATAAATAAAAACTTTGTAAGAATCTGTTTAGTTTAATGATTAAGGCAACAGCTAGATACTGGGAGTTGTCCTGCTTTAGACCCAAAGCTGGGTGACCCTGGGCCTGTCACTTTCTTTCAGCCCTAGGAAGGAGATAATGGCCAAACCATTTCTGAAAATACTGTGCCAAGAAAACTGCATGCACTTGTCCAGGAAGTCCCCAAGATTGAACACAATTGAACAGAAGAAACAATAAAAATAAATGCTTTATTCACATTCCATACCATTGTTAAATCAATCATTTCTAGGTACCCCTGACGCTTACCACATGTTACAACCTTACAATATAAGCATTCTCTGTGTTAAAATTTCTAAAAGCTTCCTCTTCATCAGATTGAAAAAACCAGTGCATATAAAAATAATTTGAAGAGTGAACAAATGGTGTCTCTCTGTCTTGTTAGCAGCATTTCCAAGTGTTACTCCTTCTTCCTGTTATTCTCAAGAAATTAATTGTTGTAAAAAGAAACCAGTGAGAATTGTCATTGGTTCAGTCTGGAAAAGATTATCTGACTGTTTGTCTACTATCTAGCTATATCTATCACAGTTATATCATGCACTCTTGACAGTCTAGTCCAGTCAATCCAGTCCAGTCCATGCAACAGGAGAATAACAATGAAGGCCGACTGAACAATGCAGCTACACAATGATATTGAGAGAAGACAAAAATTCACACATAGCTAACGTTCAACAAGGGAACATCTTCTAATTAGAAACTGAACTCATGACCTTTTGTTTTCTTTGGCAGCATTTTACATCATCTTCCAAACAGAGGACCCTGACGAACTGGGCCATTTTTATAGCTATCCCATGGCACTCTACAGCACATTTCAGCTGTTTCTCACCATCATTGATGGACCTGCCAACTATGAGGTGGACTTGCCTTTTATGTACGGCATCACTTATTCTGCTTTTGCTATTATTGCGGCCCTTCTTATGCTCAACCTCCTTATTGCCATGATGGGGGATACTCACTGGCGTGTGGCCCATGAACGGGATGAACTTTGGAGAGCACAGGTGAGGGATGGCTTTTTTACCTATTAACTGATTGTACATGATGGAGCAGACTGGGGAGGAGACCTGAATAGATTATTCTCTTTAGGTTAATTTCTATCTAATGAAAGCAAGTAGAAAAGAAGTTCAGAAAACAGTGCTTGTGTCCATTTAACAAAAATCTGCACCAAGGGGGGATCTTCTCATGATAATATTGAAATGAAAGTGTGTTCAGTATCCTTTCTGAATTAGATTTGGAATTACGTTGTGATTCCAGGATCCCAAACAGATCAGTGACTCTTTTCAACTGTATGTTTATTATTGGGAAAACAGCATTTCAATAATCATACCTGTTTTAAGTGTATATAATTGAATGGGGAGAAAGTAAAATTTGGTTTTTTAAAAGATAAATATGTGGTTTCCAGATTTGTTCACTAATACACATGTATGTATTTTATGCATTATGCATACCTGCAGATAAGAATCATATCTACATAAATCCAGATCATTGGATGCTGGGATAGTTTAAAAAATTAGTACAGCAATAATCAAATCAGAGAAAAATTGAGGAGAAATTTAAAGTCCTGTCAACTTTTAAGGGAAATGTGAAAAAAAAAATTGCCAAAGCAAGGAGGGAGAAAGAATAAAGAAAATCTATTCTGAGCCTGCTTATTCCCATCAGAGTGGATGATATTTAGATGATTTCCTAAATTTGTAGCTGTGGGATATGCTTCAATTAATGAAAGTACATTGCATATTGGCACTAAGAGACTCCAAAACGTGCTTTAGGAATATTACCCAAAGTTACATGGACATTTGAGTGTTATGTAGAAGTTAAGGGCAACAAAGAACCCCATAAACTTCTGCAGGATAAATAAACAATGAAAAGCTACATGGAATCCTTTCCACATAGAGTTCTGGAAGCATCAGGACTGGATGAACAATGTCTCCAAATATTGTTTAATATGGCCATCAAATATTCATACTCCTCCAGAGCAATGATGGTATTCAAAAAATTTTATTACTGGTTCTGTGGGCATGGCTTAGTGGGCATGGTATGGCTTGGTGGGCATGCCAGGGGAAGAATACTGCAAAATCTCCATTCCCACACCACTCCAGGGGAAGGATACTATGAAATCCCCATTCTGTCCCCACCCCACTAACTTGCTTTCCAGCTCTGTCCTCCTATGAGGGCAACAAAAGAAGACCCAGCCGATCATCTGGGATTCAGGAGGCAGAGAATAGATGGGGTCGGGGCCAGTCAGTGATGGTATTCCGAACTACTCAAAATTTCCTCTACCGGTTCTCCAAACTACTCAAAATTTCCTCTACCGGTTCTCTAGAACTGGTCAGAATCAGCTGGGTAACACCTCTGCTCCAGAGGATTTACAAAATGGAAAATCATGTTATTCTTTAGTCTGTGTTACATTCTTCAATTATTGCAAAAGAGGAAGGTTCCAGATATGATAGTAGTGGAGTCATTTGACTTAATTAAAACATTTTGATGACCCAATTTTTAAAATTGTGTGTTTCAGGTTGTTTCCACTACCATTATGCTAGAGCGCAAACTCCCACAATGTCTCTGGCCTCGCTTAGGCATCTGTGGAAAGGAATATGGGCTAGGTAACCAGAGATATCTGAGGTAAGTTTCATAATCAGTAATTTGTGTACATCTTCTATGATAAAAAGGATATTATGTGTATGGATTAGTTTAAATTTAAATTTAAACCAACGTCTATTTACTTAACGAACCCATAGCATCAATAAATTGATATTTAGGATATATAGGAAAGCGTAAACAGAGCACAAATAGATTGACAAGTGGCAGAATTAAGCAGCAAGACAGATGATAGCACTACAAAAGCTACAGAAATAGTAATCGAAACTGGACCTAGGAAGGAAAAGTCTCAATACCAGCTTTCTGTCCCAACAAAACAAGAGATAAATACTAACACTTCTCTTAATATGTGGGTTTACCATTGTCATTGTCTGTGTGTAGACAATGACAATGATGTTGATAATGATTGATGATAGATATATATGATAAATGAGAGAGGGGGCAGGTAGACAGACAGACAGACTGATACATATGATTATGATCATGACCTTAAAATACTTATTCCCTGTTCCTCTCCTCCCCATTGTAATCATTGCAAAGATATATTCATGGGAAAAGGTTTATGTTTTCAGGACAGGATCTAAACTGGAGCTGTTATATTTTCAAATGCAAAAGTTGCTCAAATGGGCATAAAGCCATAAACATGGCATAAAGGTTGCCAGATTTACAACGCACACAGCACATGTTACAGTAAGACACTTGATAGGATGTGTGATGACTGTATCTCTGCTATTCCATATTGTTTTAGCTCAAATCAATCAAAAATATTTAGGCTGCAAATCCCAGAGCCAAACAGCAGTTGGACCATCAATAGAACATAGGATATTAAAAACTGTTTTAACTACATTGCAATGTTTATATTTATCACAACAAATCTCTTAGCATACTAAAATTACCACTTTTCAGCATTTTTATAATTAGAAGCCTCCTTTTCTTTCCTTTTCTTCTTGGACACTAACATTTATTTTATTTATTTTAAGTCCATTGTTCAAAGTATGTCTAATATTCCCATGAAATCCCTAAACTTCCAATATTCTCTCATTTAGATTGATCCCAAATGATCTCATCACATTTATTCTTAATTCTACTCATTCTTCTAGAGGTGTCTTATTCAATCCTTTTCTCTCATTTCCAAAACAATTTTCTATTCCCATTATCTTTCTCATTTTTTAAATGCCTTTATATTTTAACCACTTCTTGCTCTCTTTGACTGGATTCTTTTCTCTATCAGTACATTATACAATATATAATGGTCACTCCTGGTCACTTCCCGTCTTGGTTATTGCAATGCACTCTACATGGGGCTGTCCTTGAAGAGCATCCAGAAGCTCCAGTTGGTGCAAAAGGCAACACCCCGCATGGTTTTATGCAGACCCTGGTATCACCTCTCCTGCAGGAGCTGCATTGGCTGCCAATTTGCTTCTGGGTGCAATTCAAGGTGCTGGTTGTCATCTTTAAAGCTCTTCATGGCTTGGGTCTGGGTTATCTGTGGAAACATCTCTTGCCAGTGACATCTAACCGACCCATTAGAGCAAGGAGACAGGGAATGCTGCAGGTCCACCCCTGAGGGAGATACACTTGATGGGACCTAGAAGAAGGGCCTTCTCTGTGGTGGCTCCATCTCTCTGGAACATCATTCCCCCAGAGATTAGAATGGCCCCCTCGTTAATACTATTCTGAAAGGCACTGAAGACCTGGTTTTGCCAGCGGGCCTGGGGAACCCAGAGAGGGATGGAACCCATCAGATGGCTAGTGTGACCTGCTGTCGTCAGGGTGGGGGGATGGGAGTTGGTTTTTGTTTTGTTTTGTTTGTTTTCACAAATTTTGTTCTATTGTACTTTACTAATTTATTTGATTCTTTTTGTTAGTTCTTATTGTTTTTGTTTTTATTTTTCATTTTAAATATGATTTTACATTGTGTAAGCTGCCTTGAGTCGGCTGGGCAAATAGGTGGCAATATAAATCAAATAAATAAAATGAATAAATAAATAAATATGCAATACAGGTAGTTCTTGACTTAATTTAGTGACCGTTCAAAGTTACAATGGCACTGAAAAATGTGACTTGTGACCATTTTTCATAGTTACAACCTTTGCAGTACAAGAAGTACAAAAATGATGGTTGTATGATCAAAATTCAGATGCTTGGTTCATACTTATGACTTTTTCTATGTTCTGGGGTCATGTGGTCACTTTTTCCGACCTGACAAGTAAAGTCAATGGGGAAACCAGATTCACTTAACAACTAGGTTACAAATCTATCAATTGCAGTGATTCACTAACGACTGTTGCAAGAAAAGTTGTAAAATAGGGCACAACTCACTTAACAAATGTCTCAGAACAACATAAATTTTGGGATCAATTGTGGTCGTAAGTCAAGAAGTACCCGTATCATCCCATTCTTTGGCAGCAATCCCTCTTCTAAATGCATTTTTTATCCATAATCTCCTTCATTTCATGATTATGCCAAGCATCTTGTTTTGTAGCCTAATTCCACATATTTCACTAGTATTTTGTAGCATAATTCTTTTCATTCTGTGCCAGTCAAATTCCACATCATCTTTATTGAGAAAGAATTCCTTTGGGTTGTTATGACTCCTGGCAATTGCCTGAATTAGTCCCTGCAGTTTTTTGGGCAATGTTTTGGGGAGTGATTTGTTTTTGTTGCTTCCTAGGGCTGAGAGAAAGTGACCACCCAAGGACACCTAGTTGGCTTTGTGATTAAGATGGGACTAGAACTCACAGTTCCTGGTTTCTAGCCCAGGAGCCAGAGGTTGTATTCAGCAGGTTCTGACCACTCCTGGATAACCGGTAGAGGAAATTTTGAGTAGTTTGGAGAACTGGCCAATGTCACCTCTGACTGGCCCCACCCCCATCTATTCTCTGCCTCCCGAGCCCCAGCTGATTGGTTGGGTCTTCTTTTGTTGCCCTGCACAGGAGAATGGAGCTGGAAAGCAGGTCAGTGGGGTGAGCAAGGAATGGAGATTTTACAGTACCCTTCCCTTGCCGCACCCATCAAGCCACGTCCACCAAGCCATGCCAACAAAACCAGTAGTAAAAAAATTTGAATCACACCTCTGCCAGGGGCTCAACTACTACACCAAGCTGGCTCTCCATATGGGAGTTATATATGTGTATATTGGATTTAGCAGCAAAATTGTGCCCTGTTGTGATATGGTACTAAGAAATACTTAGGCAGCTGTTTATTTTTTTATGAATGACATGGTGCCTTCAGCTAAATCATAACACTGACTGAATTCCCAAATTCAAAACAATCCAAACCTGGCAAAATTTAATGTCCTTCCAACTGTTGTCTTTGAAGGGAAATTATGGAGTCTTCCACTTTAAAAAAAAACAAAACTTTGTTCTTAAGTTCCTGAAACATTAACCCATATTTGCTAGAATGCAATTATAAAGGTGTCCAGTTGTAGCTAATAAGTCTCCTTCTAGATAGATTTCCAGGAGACTCAAATGTATTTCATTTATAATTATTACCATCTGATCAGTGTAATTTTTGTTTCTCTGGGTGTGAGTGTGTTTTATTTTCTTATTTATAAAACACAGCATATCAACATTATATAAATATAGAACATGTTTATTAAGTTTTAACATAGTTTTTACTTGCTGTTTTGCAATTTTTTTGTGTTGTTGTTTCTGAATTGGTCAATGATTATAATCAATTCTACTTCCATTAAATTGAATATCTAATTTACTGGTGAAATTGTGTCTCTTCTAAAAAAAGAATCATGTTTTTTATGTTTAAACTGAAAGATAAAATATGTGTTAAAAATGACAGGGAACATTTCTCTCTTCAAATCCACAATATCATCGCCAATTTCTAATAAAAATAATAAGGATCATGCTCAAGAGATTCTCTAAAACCAAGTATTTAGCAATTTTTGTAATGTTGAATACAGATTGATTTTTTTTTTGTCAAAAAAAATGGGGTGACTCAACTTTTGACTCCACATTTACTCATGTCTGTGCTCTTCCACTGTTTTCCCTTATTACTGCTTATTCTCTGGACATTTCTCTCTATTTCATTCCTCCTGTCCTCCCTGGATGGGAATATTATCTATTAAATATGACTACACTGTAATGTTTTGGCAATGATTTAGGTATTGTATTTGTATAGGTTCATATGCTGTTCAACCTTTCAAGCTGGGCCCCTTTCTGAACTTACAAAATTCCCCAGAAAGAATTGCTATTTTTGAGAATTCTGGAAATTGATATACCCACCTAGATATTTGTGTATCTGATATGTTCTTAAACACACATACTGGGTTGCTCAGGGTTCAAAGGGGTTCAGGAGAGTCCCCTGGCTAAGATTCTGTGCAATTTGGAGAACTCATAAATTCCACTCCTGGCTGGCCCCACCCACCCCACCCCACCCCTCCTAGGAGTCACTACGTGGCCCATTTTGGATGCAGGTAAGTGCAGGGCACACACCAGACCTGCCAACCCCTGATAAAGGAAAATCTGGAGACCCATGAAAAAAAATCTGGAGATTCTATAAAAAATAGTGAGATTCACGGTCATGTGAATAACTAACCAATCAGAGCATGTTATATCCGGTGGCAGAAAAAGCAAAATGGAGGCGCCCAGAGTAAAAAGAAATGTGCTGTATGTATATATCGCTGTATGGTAATATCGATATTGCGTGATCTGAGAAGTGGTGTCATATCGTCATGTCGTTTGTGTCAGAAATCAGATTTATGCGCGTATAAGCTGACCCCCAAATTTGGAAAAAAAAAAAACATTTTAAATTTGGCGTGAGATTGAGGAGCCTCGTCGTGAGACCGTGAGACATGACAAAAAATCGTGAGACTCACGGCAGAACCGTGAGAGTTGGCAGGGCTGGCACACACGGAGGCTCAGGGAGGGCAAAAAATGGGCCTCCCATAAGTTTGAGAAAGCCAGGAATGGGCCTGTTTCCAGCTTCCAGAGAGCCTCTGAGCCCAGGAAGCCATTTTTGCCCTCCTGGAGGCTCAAGAAAAGCCTCCGGAGCCCAGGGAGAGCAAAAATGCCCCCCACCATGGTGCAGGAGGCTGACTAGGCCACACCCACCATGGCCACACCCACCCAGCAACTTGGCAGAGAACCCATTGCTAAAATTTTTGAAGTCTACCCCTGCACACATGTACATATGATTAAAAGAAGTAATTTTCCAACCATATATTCAGAAACAGCTTATGTATTTGTTAAATTTTAGGTCACAATGATCCCTGCAGCTTTTCCCAAAAAAACACCATAATAATGTTTTTCTACTCTGACAGATGAAACATGTAGTGTTTTTTATCCTTTACTTTCATCTTACATGATAATTTTACTTATTTTGTTTAAATTTCTCAAAACTTTAAAATTCTCCTTTACAAGTTTAGAAAATTCCTTCAACATTGGAAGTTAATAATTTAGGAGAATTAAGATTTCATGCAACCATTAAATTATGATGACTGGGTCTTACCAAAATGGATTATGATGTTAGTTTCTGACATCCATTATGTTTGAAGCAATATTAAAATATTTTTCTTAAAACGTAATTCAAGAGAAATTGAGATTTCTAGAAGCTAGTTATTTTCATTTTTTTAAAAAAAACTTGTTTGATAAGCTGTTGGGTTTGGTAATTACCTGCTACTTTTTGCCATAATTTATTTCATACATTGTATAGCAAGAAATCTGACATTTTAGAAATATAAGTACTCAATAATGTGAGGTGGAAGCAGATAAAAAAACCACCAAAAGATTCGTTGATCCAAGGAAAACAAGGTTTTATTCACGTGTCTGCAGAGACGGGTCCCCTCAGGCATTGAAGGAACACAGAGCAAAATTCAGGCAGCATTTTTATCCCCTCTTACGAGGCCTTGGCTCACATTCTTTCTGTTTTCAAATTGCTACATATATTTCGAAGGTTCATACTAGCTCCTTATCTAGCAAAAGTAGTTATACGGTTTCTGACATCGCAGCACTTTATTACAGTTCCCCATTGTTCTAGCCTTATCTTGTTTTTTTCTCTTGTGCACAAACTGGAACACTTTCTTATTTAGCAGAACTACTGAGTTTTGAGACACACTTCCTTATTCAATTCAATGGGCCATCCAACATGGCTTCGGTTCTGCTCACAATAACCAACTCCACCTTCCTGCCAAGTTTATTCATGTGAAAATTTGAAAATATGTTTGCTGCTTTCACCCTTTACATTTTTAAAGGTGCCCAAAATACAAAGTGTTTTTCATACTAGCAATCTTCTTCTATCGTAATTGATACTCATGTGGGAATCCCAAAGGTGTCTTTTAAAGAGGCAGCTAGACTTCCTTTGTTTCTCATCCAGGAAGCATCTTCAGTTCTGAACCAGCATTCAGAACTGAAGAAGCTTCTTGGATGACTTCTTCAGAAATAACTTCAAGGAAAAACAAAGAAAGTCCAGTTGCCTCTTAAAAAACATATTTGGTACAACCATAAACCTAGATGTCTGGGAATTTCCACAGACACTCATGTGGGAACTTCCTAAGTAAGTAGAAGTCATGTTAGATTTGGATTTAGGTCAGATTCTTGCCTGCAGATCTGTCATGATATTTGGGAATAACCTTGGGAGATGGGAGGAAGGAATGCTGCTTAAGAATGATCAGATAAAAGGCCAAACCCCCAGCTGCGTAAGGGATACACACACACGCACACACACACACATGGGCGGGGGAGGGGGGATCATTTCTAATTTATTATATGTAAAAAAGATGCAGGGGATTTGTACTTTCATACTTGGAAGATAATGGTGAGCCTTGCCAGGCAGACCAATAAGAACCATAAGATGAACTTCTTCTCTTTTATTGTAACACTACTGAAATAATCTTTTTACAGCTTGATAAGTTAGTAAAGATCCTTTTCATTTTCTTTCTGTGTCCACTAAGTAACTGTGAGTTGCACTCTCCACTTTTACTTGCTCACTTCCTTGGTAGCATCTCTTCTTCCAATCTCCCAAGGTCATTCCAACATACCATTACAAAATCTCAAGCCCATCAAATTTTGTTATCCTGAATGCCTGGAAACAGCGTCTAGAATCTTCAGAAGAAAAGATGTCAGGTAATAAGACTTTTCCAATCAACCACTTAGCCAATAACCAGTTGCTTTTGGCTAGTTAGACTTGCTATATTTCTGAGAAAATATCTTAATGGAAATGCTACGGAGCTGGACTGGCCTCTGGATCCCTACCCTTATTATTTCCTAAGATGCCTGATCTACTTTGGAGTTAGATCATTCTGGGGATAAGATGGTGGGCAACTATTGGTCAGCTTTTTACACTCACAACTCTCCAAATACTTCAAATTAAAAACAAAAACACCAAATAGATTAATATCAAGGACCTCCCAGATCTGGACCAATAATATTCTTGATTCCCAGATTAGAGGAATCAGTGTGTTCTCTTTAGATGTAAGGCAACCAAGTTTGCAGTTGCTGTTGTTCTAATAACCTGTCAATGCATTCCATGCTAAACTGGCTTGTTGGATCTTATTATGAATTCACATTGTTCCATCCGGAAAAACGCGAGGTAGACCGGGTTCCAACAAACAAAGTCTTTATTTAAGCAAGCAACAGTAACGGAACGGTTTGGCTGAAGCCGCGCAGCCTTTTATTACAGCTTGGGCCTGCCGGCTTGTAGCAATGGCAGCTATTTGGACTTTGCCACCTTCGAGGGCTCTTTGGATTGGTTCTAATGAACCAATCGCATACGAGTCTTTTTAGCCAAGTCAATGATTGCATATTGATGGAGTTACCATTCTAAGCAGAAAACAACCCCCCCCCTTAGGTTTAGTCTACGTGGGGTGGACGTAGTCGCGCAAGGAGTGCGGCTTCTTCTGGACTCTATTTGGACTTGCGCGGTTCATTTTTGCTGGAGACTTCGGAAGGCGTCGGATGGATTGCTGTCTTCCGGCTCGTTCTCCATGGAAACCACCTGGAAGTGGTGATCAGCAGGTTGCTACCCGCTTGAGTTGGTTCAGCGGTGGTTTTTGCGCATCCCTCCTGGTATTTCCCGCAGTCGAGCTTGCTTTGCTGCCCCTTCCAGGACGGGTTCCTCTTCCTTGGATTATTTCTTCCGTTTCATCTAACGCGTAAGTGTCTTTTTGCTCCTTTTTGACCTGGCTAGATGTTCTGGATTTAATTTTTACAGTTCTTTTTTTCCTTCAGTATTATTGGTTCTTGTTATTCCCCCCCCCTTTGGTTTTGTTTTCGTCGATATTTATTTGTGGAGATTGCTGCGGTCTATTATTGCGTCAACATGTTCGGGAACGAAGCTGTTATGTGCGCTTCCATTACCCTGCCATCGTCTATGGTTCCAGACGGTAGGACTGGAGCGCTGTTTCTGTGTGATTGTGGCTGGAAGCCTATGTGGCTGGGACAACGCCAATCAAAATTTTTGCGTAGACTAGGTCACCATTTTAAACGTGCGGAAAGCTGAAGGAGTTGGGGTTTTTCAAAAGGTGTAGTTTGGATTGTACCTATCCAAATGTGATCTAAGTTTCCTCCCCATTAACAATTCCTTGGCCGGCTCTTGTTATCACAGATACTGTGGGGTGGATATGGTGGAGGGTGAGTAAAACAGTTAACTTTATCCTGGACATTCCTTGGGTCCATTTTTTCCAAAACCCTTCCTTGTGTAAACCTGACATTCTCTCTGCCCGCCTACCTTTGCACGTGGTGGACTGGCGCAGTTAGTGCATGGCGTATGCCTAAAGAGGCCTAGTACTGTTCAAATTGGTATAGGCGGTTAGTTTGTGCCCATTGTCGGACAGCTAAGGAGTCCGGCAACCCATGGGTTAATAAGCTTGTTGAGCTTTTTTATAATCGGCGTCAGTTTGTTGTAGATGACTATTACTATACGATTCTAACGCAGTTTGGAGTATGCGATCTACAACAATCAAGATGTAATGGCCCCACTGTGGATCCGGCAAAAGTTCCAATATGGAATCGCGAGACCCAGGCCTTGTGGGGTCTCCCAGCCTTATAGAGCTTGTGTGGTGATGCCTGTTTCTTTTGGCATTTATTGCATGTATGCGACCCAGTATTCAATATCTGCTGTCCTAAACCAGGCGCACCATACATAGCTGCCTAGCCAGGACTTTTCATTTTTCGATGCCTGGTGGCCTTCATGCAGCATACCCAACCTCTAGTTTGTAATTTGGAAGGAATACCATCCATCAACCCCACAATAAATTACCCTTTTTGTCTTGACAGTGTCCCAGTCTGTCTAGCCCGGAAAGGTTTAAGTTTTTCAGTTTTTTTGGTGGTTTCCAGCGCAACCGCTCTCACCTACCAATTTCTAAAAGCAGGCAGCAGCATGGGTCTTTTGCGGTGTGCCTCTGGCGACATCATTTGCAGATATTGTAAGCTCGGGCAGTCGTTTCTATTTGGAGGGTGTAAATGTTGTACCGGGTCTGGATGGCCCCGTCCCTCCTCATCTGGAGCGGTGTTCTCGACTAATGGCTGCCATGGGAGATCTGCTTCGCGGGTCGATGTATCAAAGTGTAGAGATACGCTGCTAGGAAGTTTGACCATCTAGTCATTCGGGGAGATATAAAGTTCGGTGTGGAGTTTGTTTTCCGCCACCAAATTCTAGTAGTGTGGTATAGGGTCAGTCACAATTGAAAATGTTGGTCTCCCCATAGAGTTACTCGTGAAAGCGTTGTAACTCCGGCGACAACTTGCCAGGGCTTCTCTACTTAGTTGACTTATAGTTGTATTCTGCTTTAAGAAAGTGTTTTCGAGTAAAGGTACGGGTCGTCTCTCCCCGTCAGGCAGAGTTGGTGGTTTAGGATTGCCACCGACTCAAATGTGAGGCGTCACAGTTGACCATCAGGAAGTGTGTTTACTAACCGAATAATCTTCTCT
>BHFT01045302.1:0-18098 GCA_004320025.1 Laticauda laticaudata | reverse complement strand
CCCCCCCCCCCCCCCGTGCCTTTGCTAATTGAAGGTGAGCAACATTTTGAAGTTAAAGAAATCTTAGATTCTAGGAAACAAAGAGGTTGACTCCAATATTTAGTTGTTTGGAAACATTTTCCTCCTTCCTATTCCGAAGGGGTGAATGAAAAGGATGTTTGAGCTCCTAATTATCAAGGCATTTCGTACTAAATATCCTGATAAACCCTAAAATATAGTATTGTGGTGTTACATGTATATTATTCTTTTATCTTCTATTCTTTCTCTTTTTTAAGACTAATGCCTCTTGCAGGGGGGCTG
The DNA here is from genome assembly GCA_004320025.1 of Laticauda laticaudata. Classification (NCBI taxonomy): domain Eukaryota; kingdom Metazoa; phylum Chordata; class Lepidosauria; order Squamata; family Elapidae; genus Laticauda; species Laticauda laticaudata. The sequence continues at coordinate 17,798 of BHFT01045302.1, read as the reverse complement.
AATGTCAGCCTTCAAGATTTTCTTCCTTTGCTTTGCATCTTTCGGCTGTCATAAGTAATGGGGGGGTGGAGGGAGCACATGGTTGTGGGAAGCAAGCTGGAGGTTTTTACAAAACAGAACTGTATAAGTTTGGGGAGGGGGAGTTTCTTGCTGAAGCTTCTATCCTATGCGCAGCTGCAACTCTTTATCAAAATATGTCAAGGTCAATAGACAGAGGCCTCATCACCACCTGGAGATGCCCACATGATGTTATATGCAACTTTTTATTGGATGAACCAATTGAACTATTGTGGGTGGTGATCACATGACACTACAACCGTCGTAAATACAAGCCTGTTGCCCAAGCATCCGAACAGTGACTGTGGAGGCAATGCTGCAAGGGTGGGAAGTGTGGGGAAAAATAACCAGTCCCAAGTCGCTTTGTAACTTTGGACGGTCACTAAAGGAATCGTAAGTCGAGGGCTACCTGTAATCAACTTTTTCTGTCGTGCAGGTGTTGGCCCTGACTCTCCTATGGAGGCAGATGTAGAGATGTTTCCTGAGGATCTGTAAGTCAGCATGCTCTTCTGTGTAAAATGAGAATGGTGTGAGGACTGTGCTCACATAAGAATGTCTATTTTTATCTTCTCTGCAAACGTGAGAGTGTTTGGGGACATGGGAGTTGAGGAATTCCTTTTATGTTTTACACATGTTTATTTTATTCCCAAAGTTAAAATGATAAATGAAGAAGAAAAAAAGAAAGAAAAAGAAAAACCCTCAAACCAACATCTTCAAATGTTAACAAATTTTTGTTTAAATTTACAAAAGGAAAAAACAAAATTAAAACAGAGGTCAAATCTAAAAGGAATTTGTGTGGAGAAAGCTTATCTGTTGTGGTCCAGGTCTCCAGATTTTCCTGTTTATTTTATTGAATGACGAAATGGAATTGCTGCATTAAAAGCCATTAAAACTACAAGATAAAAAATTCCTAAAATTATGAAAATTGATAAAAACAACCAATGCTGGAAAGATAAACCTTGACTTACGATGGTAACAGAAACCGGAATTTTACGATAGTTTTGCCAGAAGTCGAGAGCCTCACCTGACCAACCCAATCTTACAACCTTTCATAAGCGAATCCCTGCAGCTGTTAAGTTAGTCACATTGTTGTTAAGTGAGTTCCCTGTTGAGTTGGCCTGTCAGAAGGTCTCAAAAGCAGGTCATGCAACCCTGGGACAGTGCGACTGTCATAAATATGAGTCAGTTGTCGAGCGTCTGAATTTTGCTTACGAGACCCTGGGGTGCTGTAATGGCTGTAAGTGCGAAAAAAATGGTCGTAAGTCACATTTTTTTCAGTGCGCTCAATTTTGGTCCTAAAGCAAGGACTACCAGTTGTTAAGTTAGTCATGTGTTAAGTGAATCCGGCTTCCCCGTTGGCTTGGCTTGTTCGAAGGTCACAAGGGAGATCTTATGCGACCCCCGGGACACTCTTAACTGTCATAAATATGAGGCAGTTGCTGAGCGGCTGAATTTTGCTTCCGGGATACCATCTCTCGTTCTGTTCTCAGGGGGAGAGAGAGAGACTTTTGGCTTCATGCAAGAAAAGCAGCAGAAGCCGCAAAAATCTTTCTTTCTCTCCCCTAAACTCTGCCAGAAATGAGTCTGTGTGAGTCTTGTCGCACTGGCGCAGCCTCTTGGAGCAGGAGGCCTTGCAGGGTCCCAAAGACTCATTTCTGGCAGAGTTTGGGGGAGAGAAAGAAAGACTTTTGCTGTTTTCCTTGTGTGCAGCCAAAAGCAGAAGAAGAAAGAAGGGGAAAGAAGCAGCCCGGTGGCCAGGCCAGGCGAATAGGGTTAATGGGGCAAGTTTCCCCCCTCCGAACTTTCCCCCCCTCCTGTCACTTACTCTGTGTTGTTTGCAATGCTAGTGACCAAACCTTGTGTTCCCACAGGCCATGTGGGTGGTGCAGCCTTGTGTTCCTGCGCAGCCTGGATTAATTGTTTTGGGGGGTGACATTTCTCTGCGGACCACCAAAATTTTCTTAAATGACTCGCTTTGGAGGATGAAAACCCCCTAAAGGGATAAAAATGAAGCCAAATGGATGGAGTTGTTGCTGGGAGGCTGGTGGTGAGAAGTTTGTGGGAATTTTTCTTGTTTGGAGAAGATTTTTTCCCCCTGCCTTTTTGTCCGGTTTCGGATGTGGGATGTTAATCTATTTACTGCCTGTGGCTTAAGGGTGGTTTGTTGTCCACTGTGATGGGATTTGGCTGCTTAAACCCAGATTTGTACACCCTGATTCCAAGAAGCTTGAGCAAGCCGCGGCCTTTGGATGATTTCATCCCTGCAAACGGGATGGCCCCGGTGGCAAATCCCAAGAATTGCACAAGAAGGTCCTCGACTTAATGTTTTGAGAGCCCGAACTGACTGTGGCTAAGCGAGACAAATTCTTTTTGGGCGAGGCGTGTCTCTCGTAAAAAGAGACCTTCATTTGTTTGTTTTGCCACACACGTTTGCCCTGGTGGTTTAAGCGATTTCCCTGCGTGCTGTTAAGTGAAGCACACGGCTGTTAAAACGAATCGGGCTTCTCCCGGTGACTTTGATTTTTTTGAGAAGCGTGGAGGGTTCAGGGGGCTTTTGTGTGCATGCTCCCCTTCTTGTGGGTGGATGGAAGGCAAGATGGTTGGGGGGGGGAAATGCAAGGGGCTTGTATCTAACAGATGGCGCCTGGCTGGAAACCCCCCCCCCCCAATTTGCATGCAGGTGGGGGCAATGGCCCTAGAGGCCCAGAAAAGACCCCATTTGAACTCCTGCTTTTGTTGTCTGCTCTTTGGAATTAAATTGACCCAGCCAAGAATGCTGAGGGGAGGATGGGAGGTTGGCAGAATCCCCCTCCCCACTTTCTAACCTGCAGGCTCTCAATGAAAAAGGAAAGGGAGCCTCTTAAGGGTGTGGGGGGTGGCGCATAAGGAGGCCCAGCTCTGGGAGAGCTTGAAGAGGGTCGGAGGGCCGGAGGGGGGGGGGGTAGAGGAAGAAATCCCTTTTTATCCAGTGAGGTAACTTTGAACAATTCAGTTACTGAACTGTCATAAGTCGAGGACTTCCTGCGGTCAGTCAGCTCCTTGCTGGAGGATTTGAAGCAGGTATGGACATGACTACGGTGGGTTTCTTAAAGAGGCCTGCGGAAGATGGAGGCCAGTGGGTCAGAAAAGGGGTCCATAGGACAGGGGTCTCCCACCTTGGCAGCGCTGGCCGAGGAATTCTGGGAGTTGAAGTCCACAAGTCCTAAAGTTGCATGCGCTGGCATGTGGTGGCTGAGGAATCCTGGGAGTTGGAGTCTACAAGTCCGAAAGTTGCAGGTGCTGGCTGAGGAATTCTGGGAGTTGAAGTCCACAAGTCCGAAAGTTGCAGGTGCTGGCTGAGGAATTCTGGGAGTTGTAGTCCACAAGGCCTAAAGTTGCAGGTGCTGGCTGAGGAATTCTGGGAGTTGAAGTCCACAAGTCCGAAAGTTGCATGTGGTGGCTGAGGAATTCTGGGGTTTGAAATCCACAAGTCATAAAATAGCATGTGCTGGCATGAGGTGGCTGAGGAATTTTGGATGTTGAAGTCCACAAATGGTAAAGTTGCAAAGGTTGGAGACCCCTGCCTCAGGATACAGAGGGGCATTTTCCCTGCCACAGATTGGCTTTTACATCCTTTGTGACTTTTCTGATCTTTCACCCGTGCATTTTTTTCTCCCTCTCTGTTGTAATTTTGCACGTCTCTTGATGTGTCATGTCTCGGAGATGCCGTAATGATCTCCAGATGTTGGAGGCCCATTCCTAGGGAGCTCACAGCAAGACTTGGTGTGGCCAGGAAGTTTCCGGCGATTGGTTTCAAGCAGGCATGTGGGGAGAAGGCCATGTGTGTGTGTGTGTGTGTGCGCGCACGTGCAAATAGGAGCCATATGTGGAAAAAGCACAATGCCCTGGTGCCAATCTTGCCTGTTTTAGTGGACAATCCCTTAACTATTGTCCGCTGTTTTAGTGGACATCCCTTAAGTATGACTCAGCCCTGAACTTCAGCAGTCAAAAATGCCAAGTTTGAAGCTGCATTAACAGAGGGATGGAATCAAGATCACATGAAGTTTTAATGCCACTTTATAATGCCTTGGTAGGGTTACACTTGGAACACTGCATCCAGTTTTGGTCACCACGATGAAAAAAAAGATGTTGAGATTCTGGAAAGAGTGCAGAGAAGAGCAACCAAGATGATGGTTTATGAGGCTAAAACATATGAAAAATGGTTGCAAGAATTGAGTATGTCTAATTTCATGAGAAGAAGGACTAGGGGTGACATAACAGTCTTCCAATATTTGAGGGGCTGCCCCAAAGAAGATTGGAGTCAGCTTATTCTCCAAAGCACCTGAAGGCAGGACAAGAAGCAGCAGATGGAAACTCATCAAGGAGAAGAGCAACTTAGAACTAAGAAGAAACTTATTAACAGTGAAAACAATTAACCAGTGGAATAGCTTGTCACCAGAAGTTCTGAGTGCTCCAACCCCAGAGGTTTTTAAGAAGAGACTGGACAGGATATATTTCTTCGTTATTCGACAAGAAACCAAACCCAAAAACCCTTTCATTCTCCTTTAAAGCAAAAAGTTGTGAATGCTCCAACACCGGAGGTTTTTTAGAAGAAATTGGACAACCATTTGTCTGAAATGGTCGAGGGTTTCCTGCCTGGCAAGGGGGTTGGACTAGAAGACTTCCCAAGGTCCCTTCCCGCTCTGTTATTATGTTATCTATTAGGTTATTCTCCAAAGCACCAGAAGGCAGAATAAGAACCAACAGATGGAAACTAATCCAGCAGAGAAGCAACCTGGAACTCAGGAGAAATTTCCTGACAATGGAGAACAGTTAAACCAGTGGAACTGCTTGCCTCCAGAAGTTGTGGGTTCAGTGGAGGTTTTTAAGAAGAGATTTGTCGGGAATGGTCTAGGCTAGGGGTCTCCTGCTTCAGCAGGGGGTTGCTTCCAACTTCTGAGTTAGAGGTCTCTTCCAACTCTGTTAATTCTGTATTCTGGATGGCACTATTTTGGAATGGAAGTGATTGAGAATAGATTTTCTCCAGAAATACAATCTATTTTCTGCAAGGAGAGAGGATGACTAATTTTTTCCCCAGTTGAGAGATGAGAAGGGTGTCAGGTGTGACCCAAAAACTGTTCAAAATTCAAATTTGGTGCCTGTGGTTTGCCACCGGATGATCTCTCAGTCTCTTTGCAAGCTACCGAAAACCGAAAGTTCTTTCTTTCTTTCTCTTTTTCTTTCTTTCTTTCTTTCTTTCTTTCTTTCTTTCTTTCTTTCTTTCTTTCTTTCTTTCTTTCTTTCTTTCTTTCTTTCTTTCTTTCTCTCTCTCTCTNTTTCGCTCTAGTGAGAAAAGGAAGGGGTGGGCGGGCGAGAATGCCACCATATCACAGCACGACACACGTGTGCCCATGAGCATCTTGTCTTCTTTCCAGCAGCTTTGTATGATCTGTTGGAAGGGATGGGGAGAAATCACTAGGGTTGGGGCTGAGAGTCTCGCAAATCTTGGCCCATCTGGGAAGCAAGCCATCCATCCTGTGGTCCTTGCAGAGTTATTTTTTTGGGGTTGGGGTGGGGGGTGTCCTTCTGAGGTCTGGTGGAGTCAAGTGATAATCAGAAATCCTAACTCTTGTCTCTTTTTCTTTCCTCCGCAGGGAATCGCTTCCCCTTCGGAGAATGAAGTCATTGCCGGTAAATGATGCTTCTCTTTGTGCTTTGGTTGAGTCCTCCAGTGGGGGTCCCTTGGGTGGGCTTTGCAGAGGAAACAGGGTTGGTCTAGCTAGGGTTGGGCAGCCGTTGGGGGGGGCTGGGATGACTCCGATCACTGGATTAGTCCGAAATCTGGGGTACCTGGCAGTGGTGCGATTCAGCTGGTTTAACAATTGGTTCGGTGAGCGTGCGTGTCAGCATGCTCTACGTTTAAAAAAGCCCATTTCCAATGGAATTACCTTCTACTGCATCCCCGGTGAGTAAAACAGCTGATTCACGGCAAACCGTTCTACTATGTGAAACAGCTGTGCTTGAAAAAACAACAACAACCAGAAAATAAAGCACAGGAAAGAGTAGGGGCAGTTGGACAGGGCCAAATACTCACTACTAGTTCGCTCGAACCAGTCCGACCTGGTAGAATCCTGGTACCAGGGGAGCGAGGCCTCAACATGAGGAGTGGGCTTGATTCTTTGCCCCAAGGGTCCCCAATTCCCATGGCATGCTCGAAACGGGTCCACACAAAGAAACAGAGCTTCATCCGTGGGAATTCAGGCAGCACATGAAAACCTCTCTCCACAGAATTGGTCCCTGAGACCCAAAAAGTTTGGAGGGGGGGGAGGGCGCCGCTTTTCCCCACGAGCCTGAGGGTCCGGGCAGGTGACGCCATTCGTCTTCATGCCTTTGATGTCTTTGTGATGTCTACTAGATCAAGAGGTCTCCAACCTTGGCAACTTTAAACCTAGGAGTTGAAGTCTGCCACGCTTAAAGTAGCCAAGGTTGGAGATGTTAGAATGTTTGGCAGCATGACTACCTTCCTGAGACACAGTACACAGAGACTTAGACAGTAACAGGGGTTTAATATACAACAGGTATATACAGATAATATACACCAGTGGTGGGATTCAGCCAGTTCGCACCAGTTCGGGAGAACCGGTTATTAAATTTTCTGAGCAGTTTTGTGAACTGGTTGTTGGAAGAAATCATAAAGGCAGAGAACCGATTGTTAAATTATTTGAATCCTACCACTGATATACACGTGGTCGTAAAATACCTTTACAAGCAAGATTTCTTCTTCCTAACACACAGAGAACTCCTGCACTGAATACTGATCACAAGGAAAGAGAACCATGCCCTCTAATGGCTGCCTTTTATACATACACCTCTTAAGGGGAACTTTATTCTCCAGTCTTAAAGGGAAATACCCATACTCTGCTGAATCAGTCTTGTTACACCAGCCAGACTTACATCATCTAGCAGCTGTTCACTGCTGGTCAGTTCTTACATCTTAATACTTTAACAAGAGACCCCTGTTCTATAGGCATATTAAAGAGAAAAAAAAAGCTTTGCTTGCTGGGGAATTCTGGGAGTTGAAGTCTGCCAGGCTTAAAATTGCACCCCTATACTCAATCTCTACATCTCTGGGATCCTGAAGGAAACCATGAGTTGCAGGTTCCAGGAAAGGAAACCCAGGTTGCTGACTTGTCAGTGACGGGGAGTTTGCAGCGACCCCCATATTATTCGTGGCAGGAAATTTTAGCCTAGGGAGTCCTTGGCTTATGACTGCAATTGAGCCCAACATTGTTAGGGGAGACATTTGTTAAGTTGAGCTTTGTCCCATTTTACGGCCTCTCTTGTCTCCGCTGTTAAGTAAATCTCTAATAAATTAGTAACCTGGTCATTAAGCATATCGGGCTTGCTTGTTTGACTTTGTTTGACACTCCTTCTCCCCTGGGGATACTGCAATCATAAATATGAACCAGTTAAGACCAAGCATCTGAATTTTGCTTCCATGATCGTGGGGAATGCTATGAAGGTTGTAAGTGTATGGGGGCAGAAACTGGTCATAAGTCACTTTTTCCAGTGCCATTGTAACTTTGAACGGTCCACTAAATGAAGTGTTGTAAGTTTGAGGACTGCCAGTAGTATAGATCGCTGAAGAGGCCCATTTTCCTGCATGGGGAAGTGAATGGAGAAGGCAAGACGGCCCTCTTTGAATGGCAGCGAATAAGAAAGTGAAACTGGGGCCCCCAAAATTTGCTGGTCTGGAGGCCTCTCTCTGTGCTGGGCCTCCCCTTGATCCCTTTGCACCTTAGGTCTCCTCCTTCACCTGCTGATCTCTTCTCAGGTGAGGCTCCTGGGCTCCAGTCCTGTCCTTAGGAACATTTCACAGTGCAAACAGTGCAACGGTCCTGGCCAGAACAACAACTTGGCTGCCCAAAATAGCATGGAAAATGTAAGTGGAGGGAAGGCTCTGTGCCTGGCCCCTCCCCTCCCTTCTCCTCTCCACTCCCTCCCCTCCCTTCTCTCTTCCTCCCTTTACTTCTTTTCCTCTGTTCCTCCCCTTCCCTGTATCTCTTCCCCTCCCTTTGTCATCTCCTCTTTTACCTTTTCTTCTTCCTCCCTCCCTCCTCCCTTCTTTCCTTTTTCTTCTTTCTTTCCTTTCTTCCTTTCTTTTCCTTCCTTCCTTCCTTCCTTCCTTCCCTCCCTCCCTCCTTTCCCGATATAAGACTAAATTCGATTAACAGAGTTGAAAGGAACCTTGTAGGTCATCTAGTCCAACCCCCTGCCCAAGCGGGAGACCCTATACCATTTCTGACAAATGGCAATCCAATCTCTTCTTGAAAGTCTCAAGTGATGAAAGCTCCCGCAACTTCTGAAAGCAAGCTGTTCTTTCTTTCTTTCTTTCTTTCTTTCTTTCTTTCTTTCTTTCTTTCTTTCTTTCTTTCTTTCTTTCTTTCTTTCTTTCCTTCTTTCCTTCCTCCCTCCCTCCCTCCCTCCCTCCCTCCCTCTCCCTCCTACCTTCCCTCCCCTCTCCCACCTCCCTCCTCTCACCTCCACTTTCCTGGCTTCCTAAAATCCCAGCCTGCTTCCCTTTTTCTCTTTTCTGCAGGAAGGGGCCATTTTTAAAAAGCCCTCCCGACCTACCAGCAGATCCTCCGGGGGGCAGGGAGAGAGGGCTCCCTTCGCCCAGAGACCAAATTCTGCCCCACATCTGATGGTAAGTGCAGGCTTCAAAGATGAAGTGGGTTTTGGGTGCAGGCATGGCTTAGTGGGTGTGGCAGGAGAAGGATATACTGCAAAATCCCATTCCCTCTCCACCCCACTAACCTGCTTTCCAGCTCCGTTCTCCTGTACAGGCAACCAAAGAAGACCCAGCCAATCAGCTGGGACTCAGTGGGAGACAGAGAAGAGATGGGGTTGGTGGGGCCAGCCAGAGGTGGGATTGGCCGGTTCTTCAGGAAAATCCCCCAGCCCGTTTTTCCTATCGATTGATTGTTCTTTATTTGGGATTGCTGGCTACCGTCCCAGCTCCATTCTTGGGGGGGGGGGGGGGGNAAAACAACAGAAGCAGCAGAAGCCTTTCTTTTTCCCTCCCAAACTCTGCCAGAAACGAGTCTTTGGAGCACAGCCTCTTGGAGCAGGAGGCCTTGCAAGGTCCCAAAGACTCATTTCTGGTGGAGTTTGGGGGAGAGAAAGAAAGACTTGTGCTGCTTTCCTTGCATGCAGCCAAAAGCAGAAGAAAGAAGCAACCTGGTGGCCAGGTGAGGCACATGGAGTGAATGGGGCAAGTTACCCCCCTCCGCCCTTTCCCCCTCCCCTCACTTCCTCGTGTTGTTCGCAATGCAAGTGACGCATGCCTTGTATTCCCACAAGCCATGTATGTGGCACAGCCTTGTGTTCCCACACAGCCTGGATTAATTGCTTTGGGGGTGACATTTCTCTATGGATCATCAAAATTTTCTCGTGGACCACCAGTGGTCCCTGGCCCACTGGTTGGCGACCACTGATCTACCGACACTCTTCATCATCCAGGTCATGGTTTTCCCAAAGGTGTTTTTTCAAAAGGCAATGGGACTTCCCTTTTTTTTTTCCTTGAAGACATTTCGCTTCTCATCCCTAAAGCTTCTTCAGTTCTGTCCGAATGGTTCATTCAGTCAGAACTGAAGAAGCTTCTGGGATAAGAAGCGAAACCTCTTCAAGCAAAAACAAAGGAAGTCCCATTGCCTTTTGAAAAAGAGCGCCTTTGGGATTTCCTGGAACATGGCTTGGCTGCAGCTCCTGGCTTGATTTTGCAGCCAGTGGGCGATGGCGGGCACCCCATTGGAGAGCTCCAGCTGAGCCATTCTCAGGACAACGTGATTTCCTGGGAAATAGACAACGAAAGCCCAGGGTGCCATCCTTATGGATCCTTGCTCTTCAGTTCTGCAGCCCTCAGAAGGAGAATGTCCATCCCGAGAGCCCAATCTACCTCCGCTGTTCCTCCTTGACGTCCTTCATGAACGATGAAGATGACGATGGGTTTCTGGAAGTCCTCAACGAAGAGGAGCTGAAGGTAAGGGTTCTGCTCAGGAGGGCACCTGTTTGGGGTGCGTTGTCTGGACGTTGGCTGGCTCTTGAAATATACCAGGAAGCAACCATAATTGGGACCTTTGGACCGTCTGTCACTAAGTGAGGTGGCTTAGTGAATCTGGCTTCCCCCTTTACTGATCTGAATGTCGCAAAAGAGGATCACCCTGACCCTGGGGTACAGTAGCCGTCATAAATAGGAGTTGGTTGCCGAGCAGCTTCGATCACGTGACCGCCGGGATGCTGCAGCGGTCGTAACTGCGGAAAACGGTCACAAGTCCCTTTTTTCAGGGCCTTTGTAACTTAGAACGGTCACGAAATGAACAGTTGCGTGATAAAAATAATTCAGTGAAGGAAATACACAGACAAAATCATAGGCAATAACTCTTTACTTTGAGATCAGAGTTTTATTTCACGAGCAGTTTGGAACAGAACACAACTTAGATCAATAACCCATTGCTATGAGGTCCAGAGACAGTAGCCAACTCCAACAACGATAGCTATTATCAGTGGCTGTCATGCCCTTGTTAGAGTCAGACTCTGAGGGAGAGGAGGAATAGCCGACAGGAAATGGAAGTGAGGCTCCAGAGGTTGTGGAGGAGGCTGGGGAAGGGCAGAGACCGGCTGGGCAGTCAGAGGAGGACCCAGGCCCTTCCCCTCTCCATCCTAGGGCACGGAGGGAGGAGAGGATAAGGGAGATACAAGGGGAGGAGAGGGCCTTGATTCTCTTTGTGGGCTGCAGCTGTGACAACTGGATAAGAGGACGGACATGCGTATGGGCAAGCGCTGGAAATAAAGCATGGAAATATCTCCAGTTTATGGTTTCTCTCTGAGTTTGGCATCCTTCCCAGTGTGTGTTCTCATATCTGTGGATATCTTCAAGCCCTTATCTTGCCTGGTCTGTGTTGTTTTTTCCCCCTCCTTCTTGTAACTACTCGTGTGGGAGTTTTTTGTCTCCAGTCAAGGATATTTGGAGCTTGGAAGCAAAGTGAAGGAATAAAAGGGGCTTCACCTATTTTTTGTGACTGTGTTTATTTTATATCCCACCCTGGGTCATCACAGTGGCCCTGATTTGAGATTTATCCCCTTCTTTTATACCCTTTTTCCTCTGAAGCTCACTGTGATGACCCATGGCATGACACAAAAGCAACAAAGTTACAGAAATACGTAAAGTCCCTTTAATAGCTCCTTGTCCCCCAATATCCAGTTATCCTCAGCTGGAGATCAAACTTTTCCAAAAACAGTCTACAAAGGGAAGAAATGCAGTCCAACCCAAATTACATCTAAATTTAAAAAAAACAACACAAATCATGCTGAAGTAATTAACATGACAGGCCAGGATAATAAATTGCAGGCTTCCAAAAGATAAGTACACACAGTTGGGAGGATGTCAAAACCAAGATAAGCCTCGACAAAGATAATGCATATTTTGCTTCCAGCAAGGTGTTGTGTGCAAATGCCCTTCTGATATCCTGTTCTCCCAGCTGCAACTAATGTAAGGGATCAGGGCCCTTTTCTCTCCCGTAAGCCATGTTGCTCCTTTCTCCATTCCTCTCTGCATATCTTAGGATGAAGAGGGGGTGGCCCTGGGTCTTCCTCTGAATGCCCAGCTGGACTGTGCCCTTCCCCCATTTCTCCCACAGCCAACGGAGCCACACTCCCACTCCCTGTCAGCTGCTCAATCTCCCCCTCAGAATCAGACTCCAACAAGGACATGACACCCACCTAGTAGTATATAATCTTACTGGAAGTACTTCCCTATTCCCTCATACTGTCCATCGCTTAATACCGACTTGTAGGTATATGCCAATTCACTTATCATCTGCTACTTTCAGTTCCCCTTTTTCTCAATGTCCCAGACATTCGCGATCCGAAATAGCTCCTATTTTTGATTGTCTAGCAAATAGATGCTGTTTGCAGAAGTAGCAGATAGCAAACATATTGCTGTTCCTGCAAATTCAGCTCAGCAGATTGCAAATATTTTGCCATGCTTGCGAAATCAGCTCACCCGGCGTTATTATATATTGTTAATTTGAGTCCTTCAATGAAACTGAGGGCTACACCAACTTTAGGGCCCAGTTCTCTTCTCACTAGTTGATAAGTTTGAGATTGCATTTTTTTTTTTTTTGAGTGTGCTGGCAAATCTGGGAAAGGATGGATCTACTCGCCCTTGCAAGCAAGAGATGGTGGGGAATAAAGAACGTGGTCCCCTTGGCTGCTGTGTCCATCCAATGTCCTTTCCTCCCTTGGCATGATCTCCCTGTCTTTCCTCTTCCAGGTGATGTGGACCTCCTTCAGTATGGAGAACCTGCTGACGGCGCCCCTGGTAAAAAAAATGTTGAACTGGTCAGGTGTTAGTCCTTTGCTGTTGTGGAAGGAGGGTGCGCGAAAAACAGTTTTTCTGATGCAATTGAAACAGATAACAGATAGTCAGGGTTGGAAGGGACCTTAGTCATCTAGTCCAACCCCCCACCCAAGTGGAAGACCTACCATTTCTGAAGATGGGAGTCCATCTCTTCTTGAAAGTCTCAAGTGATGACTCTCCACAACTTCCAAAGCAACTTCTGTTCATGGGTGGATTGTTTTCACTGTCAGAAACTTTCCCTTATTCAATTAAATCTCTCCTGTTCAGTTTCCATTCATTATTCCTTGTCTGCTTGGGAGCTTTAGAAAATAGTTTGACCCCTTCCTCTCTCTGTGCAGCCTCTCAAATATTGGAAGATGCTCTCTGTTCTCCCTGTCCTTCTCTTCCTCGACTAGCCAAACCCAGATCTGTAACCATTCTTATATGTTTTAGCCTCCAGTCCCCTATCATCCCTGATCTTCTCTAACACTTTTCTTAGAGTCTTGATTCTTTTTTATAGTGGTGACCAAAACTGAATGCAGTACTTAGTGTGGTCTTATAAGGCTTTAAGGTGTAATTAGTCCTCCTTGATCAGGATTGTATCCTCTCCTTAATGCAACTTAGGATTGCATGGCTTTTTTGCTGCTGTGCACCGGCTGGTCCTATTTAGCTGTTGTCCACTATGACTCCCAGATCCTCTCCAGTTACTGCTATGAGCCTGGTTTCACCAGACTTATATGGTCTTTGTTTTATTTTCTTGCTAGTTTGAGCAGGTGGTCCTGCAACATTGGGGGAGGTGTCATGCATTTTTGGGCCTGTCTGGGTGGTCCACAGTGGGAAATGCATATTCAGCAGAACTGGTAATAAAAAAGCTCTGACGATCAGCTGAGAGTAGAAAGAAGAGAAAAGTAAGGATAGCCTCCCACTCTTCCTGCGCTTTTCTGTTCTTTCTCTCAACTAATTGCGCGAGAGCCTCAGTGGTGTTTGAAAAGTGTGCTAGGTGCATGCTCCTCCTCCTCCTCTTTTTTCTCCAACATCTACTGGACCCTCCCATTTCATTTTTTCTCCTTTGAGGTGAGGTCCAGGTGCCAACGCTCTTTCGATCGCCTCCATGCCAAGCGTGTCATCGCCCATCTTGAAGCGGCTGATCGGGCTCAGGAGAAAGACCCCCGTAAACACAAGCGGCGGAAGAAGCTCAACGGCAACGCCATTGTGGAAAGCCGGAAGAACCGTAAGGATGGGTGGGTCTCCTTTGTTGTACCTACTGCAAACCCAGGACTGAGTCTCACAACAACCACTTGTTAGGATTCCAGCAGTTACCCCATTTAAATCATGATCTCGAGCCAAAGTTCAAACTTCAAAAGGATTTATTGGGGTTAACATGGCAGCATTGTGGCGTGTAGACTGACTCTGAGATGCATAATCATTGTCACCCTTGACCTGGTTTCCCCCCACCCCTGGGGTATCATAATTCATATCTCCAATGGGCAATCCGCATACCAAGAGTCATCAATCATTTCTCCATTAGAATTTTGTCACGGCAGAAACTTCATCACCTATTACTATCTTTGAAAACATTTATGGAATGCAGTTTGGTTTTGTAAGCTGCTACACTGCCCTCCCCCCCCCTTTCGTTGGCAACTCTAAAAAGATCACAGAAATATTTTATGAATTGACACTGCTGTACTCCTTGGGATTAAGAGAAAGGAAGACTAGGGAGACATAATAGCAGCTTCCAATATTTGAGGGGCCACCAAAGAGGGTCAGCCTATTTTCCAAAGCCCTGAGGGCAGGAGAAGAAACAATGGTGGAAACTAATCAAAGAGAAAGACAACCTGGAATTGAGGAGAACTTCTTTAGAGGAAGATAATTAACCAGTGGAACAGCTTGCCACCAAGTTGTGGGATGCTTCAACACTGGAGAGCCCCTGTCTGAAATGTGTAGGTCTCCTGCTAACAGGGGGTAGACTAGAAGACCTCTAAGTGCTTCCAGTGGAACAGCTTGCCACCGAAGCATTGTGGGCTTTCAACAACTTTGGAGAGCCAAGCCCCCTGTCTGAAATGGTGTAGGTCTCCTGCTTGAACAGGGGGTAGGACTAGAAGACCTCTAAGGTGCCTTCCAGCTCTATTCTGATTGGATTCCCAGCAGGGACGCACAAACTCCAGGGAGGGAGACAAATTGGCAGCTGTGAGTGGGGGCAGGAGAGCTTCCAAAAGAGAACGTGGGGAGGTCATCACATTCAGGGCCCCAGTTCTGTCTGCAGGAGGATCGTGCTAAAAGATCTCCAAATTTTTTGCAGCTGAATTTAGTTGAATGGCTTGGGATGGTGTCCTTTTTCTGGCCATCTCCATCGTGTTGTTGGGCCACCCTTAATAGGCCACTGAAGAGGATGCTTTGAGGGGCACCAGAGAGAGCTGTCCAACGGGGGGTCTCTTCGGGGCATGGGTCAACCTACGGGAACATCCCAAGAACCCTTTCGGGCTTTCAACGTGGAGGACCACCTTGGGCTGGGTGGACCTCTGATGTCCCTGTGTCCCATTCTTCTAGACGCCTCGGCTGGTGCGTTCCCGTTCTTGCTGCCCCTTGGAGATTGCCAACATCTTGGACCAAGACCAGCGTGAGCTGATTGGCGACTTCTCCAAGGTATTGGCAGAGAAGAAGGTCCCTCATTGACTTCTTCTCCCTGGAGCAAGTTGTGGATCAGGGTGGGACTCCTCTGTTGGCTCAGGATAGCCATGGCAACCGATGGCCACATTTGCTCTCCTCTCTTAGGCTTACGTCCTCCAGACGGTGGAAGGGAAACATCAAGATCTCAAGTACATTTCTCCAGAAATGGTAAGGAAAAGACCCTCAAGGTCTGTTCTTCTCGAGAACATCCATCTTAAAGCACGCCGGCTGGGGGATTCTGGAAGTCCACCCCTCTTAAAGCCTGCTGGCTGGGGGATTCTGGGAGTTGAAGTCCACCCGTTCCCCAGCCAGCATACTTTAAGAGCGGTGGACTTCCACTCCCAGAATCCCCTATTGCAAAAGAGACCTGAGACATGGGCTTCTTTTGAACCCTCTCTTTGCCTGCAGATGGTGGCTGTACTGACTGGCCAGTTCAACAGCCTTATTGAAAACTGTGTGATTGTGGACTGTCGATACCCGTATGAATATGAAGGTGGCCATATCAAGGTTAGTTCTCTAGGTGCAACTGAATGAGGCAGAAGCAGGAGTGGTATTCAGCTGGTTCTGACCAGTTCTAGAGATTTGGTAGTTGAAATTTGGAGTAGTTCGGAGAACCAGCCAATCCCACCTCTTATTAACCCCGCCCCCATCTATTCTCCACCACCCATTGAGTCCCAGCTGATTGGCTGGGTCTTCTTTGGTTGCCCTGCAGAGGAGAAGGGAGCTGCAAAGCAGGTTAGTGGGGTGGGGAGGGAATGGAGATTTTGCAGTATCCTTCCCCTACCATGCCCGCCAAGCCACGCCCATAGAACCAGTAGTAAAAAACAATTGAATCCCACCACTGGGTAGAAGGGAAGATGGTAACCTCTGGGCAGGCTGGCACCTGGTTCAGAAATGGGCACAATGTCTGCCTTACTCTGGGGTTCTTGAGACAAACTGGAGTTCAGGACCTATCACTCCCAACCAGTTAATTCGGGGCAGGAAAAGCATAAAAAAATTGGTTACGGTTGTTCCAGGGGGGTGTTTCGAAAAGCCCCCTCCCCATGTCTGAGGAAAAAGGAATGGCCTCGAAGTACAGGAGGAATATCCTCCCCCAAGATCAGTCAGATACAGGCAGTCCTCAACTTATAATGGTTCATTCAGTGACCGTTCAAAGTTCCAATGGCACTGAAAAAAAGGGTCCTATTGTCAGGATTCCAGCGATCACCCTAATTAAATTATGATTCTCAAGCCAAACTTTAAAAAACTTCAAAGGATTCAGAGGCGACATACTGGCACTGCCCTGTATGAAGCCAACTCTGGCATACGTCATTTACAGTCCCCTGTGACCCTGTTTCCCCACTCTNCCCCCCCCCCCCCCCATTTTTTTATGGTAACTACTAAAAGAGGCACAGGTATGTTTTATGAGTTGACATTTATCTCCTTTTTTCACACTTATGACCGCTGCAGCATCCCCATGGTCACGTGATCAAAATACAGTCTCTTGGCACCTGACTTGCATTTATGACTGGGGGGGGGTGTATCATGTTGATCCTGGGGTCATTTGGTTTCTTTCCCCTTTTGCGACCTTCGGAGACGTAGAATCAACAGGGAAGCCAGATCTGCTCAGCAACCGTGTTGCTAGCGTCATGGCTTTAGGAATTCGCTTAACAACTGTGGCAAGAGAGGTCGCAGAATGGGGCCAAACTCACTGATCCAATTGTCTCGCTTAGCGATGAAAGGTTTGGGGCTTAGCTCAGCAATGGTCATAAGTTGAGGACTTCCTTTAAAGCAGGGGTCTCCAACCTTTTGGACCTCAGGGATCACCAAACCCATAATTTTAAATCCCACGGACCAGAGACCCTGGGAAAATCCCCTAAAAAGTCTGCAGAAATATCTCTCACCCTGTTTTCCTACTAATTAATCATTCTTTATTTGGGATCGCAGGATACTGTCTCCAGCTCCATTCTCAAGGGGAGAGAGAGAGAGACTTTTGACTTCATGCAAGGAAAGCAGCAGAAGTAGCAAAAGTCTTTCTTTCTCTCCCCCAAACTCTGCCAGAAATGAGTCTTTGTGAGTCTTGTCGCGCTGGTGCAGCCTCTTGGAGCAGGAGGCCTTGCAGGGTCCCAAAGACTCTGTGGAGATTCTCAAGTCATCCAGGGTTTTCAAGACTGGTCTTTCTGGTTTTTCTTTGAAGACATTTCGCTTCTCATCCAAGGAACTTCTTCGGCTCTTGACTTCCCCACCATCTAGTCTGAGCTGAAGAAGCTTCTTGGATGAGAAGCGAAATGTCTTCAAAGAAAATTAACCAGCGGAACAGCTTGCTATTAAAAGTTGTGTATGTTCCAACATTGGAGGTTTTTTAGAAGAGACTGGACAGTCACTTGTCTGAAATGATATAGGTTCTCCTGCTTGAACAGCGTGCTGGACTAGAAGACCTCCAAGGTCTCTTCCAGCTCCTATTCTTTTTCTATTCTATTCTATCCTATCCTATTCATCATCTAATTCTATTCCATTCCATTCCATATTTTCTTTTCTTTTTATAAAGTTTTATTGTTTTTTAAGACAAACATAGATAAACAAAACATAAAAACCATCTTCCATATATATACATACAGTGTGTCGGTTGGTTTACAAATTGTTTTTGCTTCCACTTTGTAGTCTTCAATTACAATTACATTGTATATATTCTCATATTGTCAATCAAATATTCCTA
>BHFT01045300.1:0-32802 GCA_004320025.1 Laticauda laticaudata | reverse complement strand
AACTTTCACTTCTCAGCTTCCTCCTGCACATTCTTTTCTGGATGAAAGCTTCTTTGTGGCAGCCATTTCTGACCGCCACTCTACCGCTTTCGGAAAAGGGAGTTAAGCAGCTGAGGACAGGGTGTGTGACTCCCTCCGACCCCTGCTAGGTCTCCCTTGTCTTCAGCTACCTCTACTGGGGTAGCTATAGCTATAGCCCTGAAGCCGATTGGCCCGGGGCACTCCAGTGGCGAGCACAGCAGAAACTGCGCACAATCACGGATTCCTGCCTCCACTGAGCCTTGCAAACCGGAAGTTCCGCCCTAATGACTTTTTTAAGTGTAAAAGAAAGATATACCAAAACTAAAGGTAGTTTATTATTACATGTCTTTAATGCTTAAATAATAAAAAGGTACACAAAACTACATTGTTACAACATTTTAAAATATTAATCAAAAACTATTACATAACAAAACTTTACAAAGAAACCAAAAAACTTAAAATACTGCCAAGTTGCTTTTTTATTGGTGTCCTCATTTACAATTTTCTTTTGTTTAACATTAGCATCATCAGCTGGGTGATGTACCCATAACCATTTTTTTACCATAGGAATAGGGTCCCATTCTTGCAATCTCTTGATCTCTTGATTGATCATCAGCAGGTTTGTTATATTGGAAACTATTAGGCGACTTCTGCCCTCTGAATATATTGTGTTCATCTGAGAGAAACCCCTTTCCACCTCTGACCAGCAGGGCTTGCTCCTTTTGCCTCCTCACTCACCAATCGGTGGTAGAAGGTTAGGCAGCAACAATGGTGTGGTGGGCCATGGGTGAGAGAAGATAGTAGCCAAGCAAAATGGCAGCAAGCAAAGATGGCAGCTGCCAGCTGGTTGAGGTAGGTTGTGAAGGTAGGTAGTGAAGGTAGGTAGTGAGTCAGCACTCAACCGGGGCTGATGGCGGCAGTGGCAAAAGGAGGAAGGTGACCAGTGGGGGTTACTGCTTACCTCCTCACTCACCAATCAGTGATAGAAGGCCAGGCAGCAACAATGGTGGTGTCAGCTGGTGCTCCATTCAAAATCCAAGAAAGAAATACTTAGACTCCATTAATCAGAGANCCATTCAAAATCCAAGAAAGAAATACTTAGACTCCATTAATCAGAGAAAAGATATCTTTTACTGGAAATCAAGTGGTAGCAACAA
The DNA here is from genome assembly GCA_004320025.1 of Laticauda laticaudata. NCBI lineage: Eukaryota > Metazoa > Chordata > Lepidosauria > Squamata > Elapidae > Laticauda > Laticauda laticaudata. The sequence goes on along the minus strand of BHFT01045300.1, from coordinate 31,624 downwards.
AAGAATTTCTGAATCTGAGAAAATGGGCACGTAAATCACATATACAAAGTGATGGCAATGTTCCCACACCAATAGTTTAATTGGCTCATCCAATTAAAAGTTGTGTATATCACCATGTGGACATCTTCAGGTGGTGATGAGGCCTCTGTCTGTTGACTTTGACATATTTTGATAAAGAGTCGCAGCTGTGCATAGAATAGGATAGAAGCCTAAGCAAGAATCTACTCCCCCAGCTGATACAGTTCTGTTTTGTAACACCTCCAACTCACTTCCCATAACCAAATCCCCCCTCCTCCCCCCATTACTTATGACATTTGAAAGATGCAAAGCAAAGAGAGAAAATCTTGAGGGCTGACAGGTGGATTGCAGGCAGGAGAATATGGTGGCCAGATGAGGCAGGCAGCTTAGGCAAGGGCAGCTTGGCAGATCAGGAGTCGTTGGGACTCAACTGGGGCTGATGGTGGCAGCAGGTAGGTGACCAGGTTTGGAGTTCTCACTCACTGATCCGCATCTTCAGTAATGGCAGCCGAGAGAAGAAGGCTGTCCAGGGGAGGTAAGCAGGCCTAGGGTGGCAAGCCTGAAGCAGGCAGGCCAGGCAAGGCTGGCAGGCAGGCCTGGGAGGCAGGCCGGGCAAGGCAGTTTGGGTGGGTCAGGCGAGGGCGGCTAGCAGTGGTGGCAAGCAGGGCTTGCCCACTCTCACCCAGATCAGGCAGGATGGCAGAAGGCAGGCAGTGATGGCCGACTAGCTGGCTGGCTGTATACTGCTGCTGGAAGCAAAGCACATATGCACTATAAGTAGTGACTGGGCAGGATGGAGCAGGGGGCAGGGGAAGAATGCATAAACGATTGTCACTCTTACATGCGATGTCGCAGATGTGCAATAATGACTGACTGGGTAGGGAATGGAGGAGCGGATGGAAGTGGGGCATTTTACCACTTCTCTGAACTACCAGGAACAGTAACAGTACCGAATCCCACCCCTGATCTGTGGGCAATACCATACAGCATAAATGCATAGCCCTCCCTTTTTCTGCTTTTTCTCCTGGATGGATGACTTTACACAGCACAAAACTAAAGACCTATTATCACAAAAGCCATTTTCCCATAAACATTACTTTATTCCTAGAAGCAAGAACTTCAAGGTCAGAAGTGTTATATAAGGTGTTCCCAGTAATAAATTCCCTGCCTTATTTGCCTTCACTACGCCTTTCCAAAAGAGTTTCAAAGCATTAAAACACAAAAATTGAAGCTTGGGGCATTCCCATCTGGGAATTTCTAGCCATGTAAGTAATACTATACTATTATCTGCTGGAAAAGAAAAGTCTCAGAGCACCCTCAGGTTCAATGAACTTCAATGCTTCAAGAGCAAAATAGGTTCAGGCTGTAGCTTCAGGACCATGGAGAGCAATTAGAACCAAATTATCCACCAATAGCAAGTGGCGTTTCTTACTCCATATGCTATTGGTAATTGTTTTAAAAAGGATGACACGTGTTTTGCAATTGCTACTTTTTCCTGAAGTTGAAGATTTTAGATATGACAGTTAGTTTGGATAAGTCATTCTAAGAGCTTATGTTTATAACAGAAGCCTGAATAGAAGGCAGCAGTATCAATTTGAGACACAAGAATTAATTAGGCACCAAATTCAAACCAGAAGTTTCCAGCCTAAAGAATTAGGACTAATTTTCAGCCTATCCCCTTTTTAATGTTACAGATCTTTCAGTTGGCTTACCTATTTGTATCTGCAATTTTCTTTTTAAAACAACAGCTTTTAATATTTCCCAATAGGAAAGGAAGAAAGGAGATGAGCCTCTGGAAATTAACAAGGAACATTTGAAGTGCCCTTATTGAGAGTAAATGAAGCACTAAAATGTAATTTCTCTATGGTAAAATGATAGCAGAAGGCTCATGCCAAAGAAGTGTAGCTCTAATAAATCTTCTTAAAGATCAGAAGTGATTACCAAACTAGTAAAAGCTTCAGTATCTTGGCAAGATATTACTCTTTTCAAGTAAATATTTTATTATAGTTACAGATTAGTGCTACCATTTTAGTTTATTGCTTCAGCCAAAGTAGAAATATGAACTACACATCATTTTAAATTGAATACAAATCACAATAATATACAATAACGAAGGGGGAAAACATTGTTTGCTGTCTTATGCTTTTTCATCTTCCTTTCAACAAAATCACATCTATCAAACTGTCCAACAGAAATATAGTATTTGCCATAAGATTTAGAGTGATTATCCACAAGTTAATAGTTTGAAAAAAAAAAAAGAAAAGAAAAAACCTACTAGAACTATATATTTGTATAATGTGGTTTTCATGCATGTCTTCATGGAAGTAATGGTATAGAAATTGGCAGGGTTATGTCTCTATCCCCACATAGACAACACCTTTTACTAACTGGAGTGTATTTTCTTAGCAACTGCCAACATTTTAGATGGAATACTTTTCCAGCATTGAACTAAAGGCCCTGTCACACTGCCCAACGGATGCAAAACGTTAGTAAAAAGGACACAACGGACGAGAAAAATGTTCCAGTTCCATTGTTATCTGCTTCAGAAGGGCGAAAATTTGATAACTGGAAGCGGATAAATGGAAAGGAACGGGACACAGGGAGGAGCAGGGCAGAGGAAAGTGGATGTGATGGAGCCGCGGATGGAAGGCGGATGAGACGGGATGGACATCCGCGAAGGTTCAGGCTGGGCTCAGCAAACGGGTACGCGGAGATGAAGCGGATGCAAGGTGGTATGCCACAGCGGTGTAGCGGATGAGAGTGGAAGCCTATTTCAGTGCCGCGGAAGCCTAACGGATGCTAGCGTTAATTGCGCTCTGCAGTTGAGGGATGCATTGCGTAAGGCCCGGAATAAGGGAGCAGCTCGGAAGGCAGGTACCATTTCAGAGGAAGACTGCTGCCGGAAGATTGCAGCCTTGTCTGCTGCCTGATGCTGCCTGCAAGCTTGCTGCCAGCCTTGTTACCGCCTTGGTGGCTGCCTTTCTGCCAACCTTTGGTCAGGTGCTGCACCTTGCCTGCTGCAGCCTTCTGAGCTTGGTCCCGCCGGCCCTGCCAGCAGGCCTTCTGCAGCCTTGGTGCGCCTCTGCCTGCCAGTGCCATCCTGGCCTGTGGTTGGCACTTTGCCTGCCTGCAAGCCTTCCTGCCAGCTTGGTGCTGCCTCCTGCGCAGCTTCCTGCAGCCTTGGTTCCTGCAGCAGCAACCTACAACAGTTGCGGAAAGCACCAAGCCTCAGCGCCTCTGCTGCCGCCTAAGAGAGACAGGGTTACCATCCCGCCTCCTGGGCCCTTCACTCTGGTTCTTGGCGTGGGGTCTGCAGCATGGGCTCGCTCTTCTGGGGCTGGGGTGTCTGCTGCTTCTGTCTGTTTGGAGGAGCTGATGATGCGGGGGATTCAGACAAGCCTCCAGCACCGCCACCTCCACAGCACTGGACCCTTCACCTGAGACTGAGCGACCAGAGAAGTGCCAGAGACTCATTTTTATTTAGCTTCTTGTTATAAAGTCTACTTTGATTCACACACTTGCTTCATTTCTTTTTTTAATAAAGATTGGTGGAACTTTTAGAATGTTTAAGCTTTGCATGGTTGGTGGGATGGGTTAGGATAGCAGTGGGATGGGTTGAGATAAGTCAGTGGGATGGGCAGGGTACCTTTGGGATGGGTAATAGACTGTGGGTATGGGCAGGGATACCTTTGGGATGGGTAATGGCAGTGCAAGCAGTAGTGGGACTGGATGGTCACCTCCCAGCTGCACAACCTATGGCCCTTTATTATCAATAACAATTTAAATCATTTTCATCAACATTTCACATAAACACAACTCTTTATTAAATGCCCTGTTCATTGTAGGCCCACTCAACATACATGGCCATTTCATCCGTTGTGATGAGACAGGTTGAAGGAAGCATCCATTATCATCTATCATTCCTGTCTTGCCACTCCACTGCTCAGCTGGGGGTTGCACTGGTGTCTCAGGAGGTTGCGCTGCTTCTTCCTTATGTGAGGCTCTGTTGGGGCTGAGTGTGTCTATCAGGTTTCGCCTTGCCTCCTTCCCAGGTCCATGTCCCCATTGCCTTGTTGAGAGGTCCCAAAACCGTTCTGCAAGACTGCTGGTTAGCGGGGTGCGCATGAGATTGTGCAGGATGCAGCAGCTTCACGATCTCCTCTCACGGTCTTCTGGCGATGCTGCATGGTGGTAAGAAGTACCTGGAACCTGTTGGCAGGATGCCAAGGCATTCTCACACCGCCTTGCCCTGGACAGCCTGTAGTTGAGAGTCCTTCTTCACGGTGTGAGGAGGGTCTGGAATGTTCGAGCTTATGAGGTAGGTTTGAGGGTGAAGGTGTCATCCCACGATTGAAGTTAGGGCACATCTTGTGTGTATTGGGCAGGGGGTCTGGATCTGGGAAGCCATGGATGAGGTTGCTTCCCAGCCCCTTTGAGGTGATGGCGTTGTATACCTGGGCATTGAGCTGCCGTTGCCTGAAGCCTCGATGTACATGAACTTGTAGTCAGCATCGCCATGTGGCGAAAAGGTTATGTGCTGAAGAAGCTGAAGAAGCCCTTGTAGTTGAATAAGTTGGACCTGGTTGGCTTGGAGCTTTGAGGCATATGTTTGCCATTCGATGGCTTCCACGGCTGGTGTGGGGGAAGTTCGCTTCGATACCACTGCTCGTGCAATTTCTTCCATCTTCTTCAGTGGAAGGGCACTGGAGGAGTTCCTCATGTATTCTTCGATGATGGCTGCAGCACTTCCTCTGACACAATGCTGATGGTGTGTTGTGGCACCCTCAGCCGTTACTGCATGCTCTGAGGTGATCCCTGAGGCCAGGTGGCGCAGAGTCAGTGCCACCTGAGCCCAGGTTCCAGGCTGGGCTGGAAGTTGGTGTTTGCCTTTAGGTCACCGGGGTGTCAGACTGCACAACTTCGGTCAAAATGGTTGGAGATCCTCATTGAGGTTCTGGAATGCGTCGAGTGTCTTCGCTCTGAGCTCACCATCAGCTTGTTGTCAAGTCCGTCCTTGCTCTTTGGCAACCATTTCATACCCAGACGCTTTTGGCGCTCTTTTTTTCCGTAGTAGAGTTCACAGAGCCTGTAGTGGCTTCGCACTGTTCGAAGGATGGTGGCTGCAAAAGGACTTTGTTACGATCCACTAGGTGGACATGACTGGATGCTGTGGAAGAGGAAGGTCAGATGAAGGCTGCAGAGGTCTTGCACCGCAGGGCTGCTGTTCTGAAAGTGAGATCCAGATGAGTTGCTTCCCCTTTTTATAGGCAGTATAGGTTTATCCCTATGTGTCCTTTGCATCCTCTAGGCATTCTCCAGACATCCTTTAATTCCGAGATAGGTCCCTATGCGAATGTTTTTTCCTATTTACAGATTGTTTCTGTGCTGCATCCGCTAGCATCCGTTCTTGATCCATTCGCATCGTTCTACTTCCTCCCTGCGTCCATTTACCGCTGGAGCAGATGGAGTTGCGCGGGTGCCGCGGCGGGATGCCTAGCGGATATAGTGGATGCGTAACGGATGCAGAAGGATGCTAGTGGATGCGTAGGGATGCAAATGGACGAATTGGTATCATTTTCCGCTCAAAAAGTTTGAGCAGCTCAAACTTTCTGAGTTGATGAAACGTCAATAACGGATGCTGGTATGGTATAGAGAGGAAGCAAAACGTATGCAGTGAGTACAGAACGGATGCATCGCATTAATCAACGGATGACAAGTGTTTCTCTCCATTTTACATCCTCTTTCCATCCGTTGGTGCAGTATGACAGGGGCTTAATCTTCTGCATCTAATTAGTCTAATACTAATTACAGTCTTATCCCAAAAATCTGCAACTCTAGTTAAACAATCCCATTTTGTATATTTAATTTTAATAAGCTAAAGCCAACTAGATATTCTTCTTATGAAACTTTGCCTTGGAATTCTCTTGTAAAACAGCACTACTTTTCTTATTCCTATTTCTGAGGGAAGATCCTTCACATACCATTAAAAGATACCACCTTTTTCAAGTGCTGTTGGCCTGAACCATTTCAGTTACATATTCTTTTATAAAATTTCAGAGTTAAATTTTCTTCATTATTTTTAAATCCTTGATGCTAGAAGTGTAGTTACAACAATAAAAAATGGGCAAATTTTCTATGTTAAATTCATGGATTGGGGAAAGTAAAGTAAAATTAGATTAAGATACATATTTTGCTTCTTAAAACCTCAAAACATGGGGAAATAAAAACCCATTTCTTTCAGGATTGACAATTTTATAGGTAAAATAGATAGCTTGAGAATCTTCAGTGTTTAAGGCACTCATTTTTTATTTTGTTAAACTCTTCCAAACTTTGAAATTTTCCAAGGATACCCAGGGGACTTGGAAGTATATGTTTTCTACTCCTATGCATTCAAGTCATCAACAGAAAATATAAAACAAGTCTGAAGAGAGAAGTATGACTTGAAACTCTGCAAGGTTTAAGAAACCCTTTTTGGTCTTTCAAAATATCAAACAAAAATTCATGCCTTACCTTGCTATGTTTTCTTTTCTTCTATGAAAAATGTGAATTTTTAAACTTTAAATGAGATCACAAGAAAGTTTGTATGTTTGTATTCAATTTTTTTTCCTGTACCCACATCATTTTCATGGAAATCTATGCCAGAACCGTACCTTTATTTCTTGTCAAGGTTTATAGAATATCTTTTGATGGCCTTTCATAGAAATGTTTTATGGGAGGAAGAAAATGCACTGGCCTGTCACTCTGAGGGAGAGGAGGAACAGCCTATAGGGAGCGGAGGTTGTGGAGGAGGCTGGGGAAGGGCAGAGGCCAGCTGGGCAGTCAGAGGAGCCAACCAGGCCCATCCTCTCTGCATCCTAGGACACGCAGGGAGAAATGGAGAAGGCAACAACTTGGTTTATGACAGAGGAAGCGGCCATGATCTTCCTCATTGGTTGCAGCTGGTATAAGAAAGATGATTACAACACAGTGTTGCTAAAAGTAAACCATGTGTATTTTGGGCTGACGTTATCTTGGTTGGCATCTTTTCAACAGACTGTGCCGTCCTTGAATTTGGTAATACTTATCCTGGTCTGTTGTGGAAATTTCATCATTGCAGTTTTTTTGGTTTTTTTAATTTCACCTCTATCTGATCATTAAATTCAGACTATATTGCTTTCTTTTGAAGACTATTTTTTAGTATGTTTTATCTCCAAGACTCTTAATAACTTGTCACCCCGGTTCAACCTCCGTAATTTCCTGTAAATAAAACATTTTGGATTTTGTTACATTTTTATTACACTTTGGGTCATCACATCCCCATAGAAATCATATATCTTTTTAAAAAGATGAAAAATTACTGTAAATAATGCAAGCTTAATTATAGAGATAAAAATTACCAGTCTTTAAGAATGATCATTGTCATCTTTTCTAATGAAATAAATTAATATCACTCTGATGTCACATGGAAAAAAGAAAATGTCAAGAAAAGAAAGGGGGGGGGGAGTCTACATTAGTCTTCCCTAACTCCATACCTTCCAAATATGCTGAAACAGTTTTTAATTATCTGAAAATAGCTTCAATTTTTATTTTATTGGTGAATTGGACTTCCTTTCTATACTTCTGATCACTTGTATTGCTACTTTTATTACATAATTGGTAATTATTTCTTCAACATTTAATCTCTAGATTTTTTCAGTTGTCTGCTGTGAAATATTTTTCATCCCATGTCCGTCCTGATATCACCCAAGCTATCAAGGATAGTTATGAGAGGAAGATAACTTTTCAGTTCCATCCTTTTTTATTATTTAAGTCAAGAAGACTGCAAGCTGATCTTTTATAATTTAGTGAAAGAAACCAATTTCAAATTGTGATTTGCATTCCTGACTAGCTGACTGAAAATGGAAGTAGACATTTACTAGAAAATAGGAAAATAGGAAATATGAATCCAAAGCTTGTGCAAGTAAATTTAAATAACATTTTTATAGAGGAATTTCTACCTAAACTTATCTTTTTTTGGAGCCAGACTTCAATCTTTCCAACAATCTTTCAATCTCTTTAAGAGATTACATTAGTTGCTCACACAAATATATTTAGGAATACTATCATTTTATTTAATAAAATTAAGATAATGGCATCCGCAGAATTATTAGTAATCTAATTTAAAAGAATTAAACTTTTTTTCTGGCAATATTTTTCATTTAGAAATTAATGTCATCTATTAATGATTGCTTTAGCCATTATATTATTAAATAATTTATATTAATGAATAATCAGTGACTGTGCATTATTTATAATTTTAAGTTTTAACTGTGATTCTTACAAACTAAAATGCATTCAGGCAGCTTCAGGTTTACACTGATCAGTCTAGAGTTTAGCCTTATTCTGCAAGACTTTGAATGTCTGATTTGAACCAAGGTCTCTCACATTCTGATTAACATGCAATACTAATTTGCCTTTATCTAATTCATAATATCTAATTCTAATTTTAAGACATTTTTTTCAAATTGTAGAAGTATCCTGCTTTAATATGATATATTGTCATTTTAGTTAAGTTTTTGATTAAAAAAATAAATGTCCATAAATGTTAATATTAATAATTATTAAGGACTCTGAGTATGCCCCAAACAAGTGACAAACAAGCATAATGATACTTCCTTCTCTAAAGCACAAACATTCTTTTCAATATTATTTTTATATAAGTATATCTTTTAGCCATGTTTGGATGCTGCTACATTTTGTCAAAGTAAGCATTAACTGTCATTGCCTGACTAAAATAGGAGTGTCTAAATAATGTGGTATATGTTTTAGTACGATGCTGGTGTTTTATTCAAGTATTCACAAACATCAAAATTAGATTAAAGATAAAATCCACATTTAAAGCTTTTTTCATCTATTCCTGGCTTCTAAAAGAGAAATGTTTTTTATAAAGGCACTTCTTATCCCTTCTTCTTTTACCTTGGGAATTTTCTCCAGATCCCTTCTTCCTATAAAAAAAATATAAACAGATTTACTGGAAGATTGCTCACAGGCAGACACAAATCTCAGAGACTATTGAGACTATTCTAGATCTGGTGTGCAAGGTGACACTTCTAAATTATTTTCAATCACACTCTATTTGGGTCTTTTAGACTTTAATTCTTAAAATTCTCACAGGAATAGCAAAATGCCTGAAAGCTGGTGGGATATGAAGTCGATCTGACAGAAGAAGGCTGTTTTTGACTACATATCTATTTCTGATCCAAACTTTGAAAGTCATTTTGTTTAAACTAGACTTGAAGATCTATGGAATAAATATGTCTATATCTTAAAAGTTGTCAGCTTTTTATAAAGATGTCTGGAATAGCATTATAACTTGGTACCTATGCTTTAGTTTAAAAAATTAAATAAATTCCCAGTAGGTTTCCAAGCTGAAAGTGGGAGAGGAACTGAAGGACTACAGACGAGATGCTCTAACATCTGTAGTTATGAAAATCTTTGAAGAGCTTGTGCTGTTCCAACTGAAAACCATCACTCATCCGCTGTTAGATCCCATGCAGTTTGCATACCAAGCAAATAGATCGACAGATGATGCTGTTAACATGGCTCTGCATTACAGCCTACAACACCTTGAATCTCCAAATACCTATTCAAGGGTCTTCTTTGTAGACTTCAGTTCAGCATTCAATACCATCTTTCCAGACACTCTTCTAAGTAAATTAAACAAACTGCCAGTACCTGAACACACTTGTAAGTGGATCATAAGCTTCCTAACAGACAGGAAGCAGCAGGTGAAGCTACGCAGAATCACATCTGATACCTGTACAATCAGCACAGGGGCCTCTCAAGGCTGTGTGCTTTCTCCACTTCTCTTCTCCCTATATACCCATGATGGTGAACCTATAGCACACATGCCGGAAGTGGCACGCAGAGCCATTTCTGCTGGCATGCAAGAGGTTGCCCAGAAGAGCCCCAGTGTGAATGCGCATGTGCCACCTGCCCGCCAGCTGATTATCGGGTATCTGGTGTGCATGCTTGGGGGATGGGAAGGTGCAGGAGGTCTCGTGTGCATGCATAGAGACACGCAGCATGCACAGAGGGATCACACGTGCATGCACAGAGACACAGCACAGGGGTCTCACAAGCATGCACAGAGATGTGCAGCACATAGGGGGGTTTGTGCGTACATGCACAGGGGCTCCTCCATTGCCTTCTGGGTGTTGAAATGCGAGTGCACACACAAGTGTGCACACACAAGTGTGCACACACAATTTTCAGCACAGGAGCCCAAAAAGGTAGCCACCACTGTTATATACCAATGACCGCATCTCAAATGATCCATCTGTTAAACACTGAAGTTTGCTGATGACAAAACAGTGATTGATCTCATACGAGACAATGATGAATCTGCCTACAGACAGGAGGTTATACAACTTGCCTCATGGTGTAACCGGAACAATCTTGAACTGAACACACTCAAAACCGTAGAAATGTGGTAGACTTTGGAAGAAACCCTCCCATACTACCACCTCTTATAATACTAGACAACACAGTATCAACAGTATAGACCTTCAAATTTCTAGGTTCTACGATATCTATGATGACCTAAAGTGGACCCCCCAACATCAAAAACTTCACCAAAAAATCAAAACAAAGAATGTTCTTTCTGCACCAACTCAGAAAACTCAAACTGCCCAAGGAGCTGCTGATCCAGTTCTACAGAGGAATTATTGAGTCTATCATCTGCACCTCTATAACTGTCTGGTTTGGTCCTGCAACCCAACGGGACAGACACAGACTTCAGAACATAATTAGGACTGCAGAAAAAGCAATTACTACCAACCTGCCTTCAATCGAGGACCTGTATACTGCACGAGTCAAAAAGAGAGCCGTGAAAATATTTACAGACCCCTCACATCCCAGACATAGGCTATTTCAACTCCTTCCCTCAAAACAACACTATAGAGCACTGCACACCAGAACAACTAGACACAAGAACAGTTTTTTCCCGAATGCCATCACTCTGCTAAACAAATAATTCCCTCAACATTGTTCAACTATTACAAAGTCTGCACTACTATTACTGCTAATCTTCTCATCACTCCTTATCACCCATCCTCTCCCACTTGTGACTGTATGACTGTAACTTTGTCACTTGCATCCTTACACTTTATATTGACTGTTTTCTGATATGATTTGATTGCTTATTATAACTATCATTAAGTGTTGTACCTTATGATTGTCAACTCTTGATGAATGTATCTTTTCTTTATGTATACTGAGAGTATTTACACAAAGAAAAATTCCTTGTGTGTCCAATCACATTTGGCCAATAAAGTATTCTATATTCTATAAAGCTCTGGAAAAAATAAACACATGGGAAAATGATTAAGAAAATATGACCATGAGTAGCAGTGCAATTTATGAAAGCAGCGGCAGGAAAGAAAATAGAAATTCCACTGGCAGAAGTAAGAGCTGGGAACATGTTGTACTAATCTTAGGCAAAACAATACAACAAATAACAAGGCACAATGAAATAAAGGAGAATGTGGATGAAATTGATAAGGCTATTTCTGGCTGAAGAGATATTAAATTAGCCAGAAAGAAATCAAGCTTGTGGCAGGAGAGGTGGGAAAAAAAGCAGCTCTGTACACTGTGAGAGACAGATCTCAAATATAATTTAATTTAAAAGAAAGGCAGAATTCTTAAAAGACAAGAATAATACAATATGAAACTCCAGGGATACCTAAATCAACTGGAATTGCTAAGCTAGAAGAAACAAATAAAACCATGAAATAAAAGATAGACAAAAAAAGATTTGAAAAGGAAAAGAATTAACAAAAAAATATAGAAGTGCAGAAAGAAAAAGAATGATTTCTGACTTTCTTTGGTACTAATATGAGTGAAGAAAATAGATCAAAATTTATTCTAAGATTAATAGTAGTGTGCATTATTTCTCCAATTCTATGTAAATTCAGTCATCAGATTACCCAATTTAACTTTTCATTTATTTCAGTTTCTTACAAAAAAAAATATCCAAAAGCAATTTCCAGGTAGATGTCATATTATTCAAAGTTTTTTGTTTCATCAGAGCTGTCAATTACACCATCTCTACCAATTTCATAAACTTTACAATTTATTCTTCCATTATGGATGTTTGTAAGTTCTTCCACTTTTGCGCATATAAAAATTCATTGCTGTTATCATATATAAAAGCCAAATTCCATAAATTAATTGGTTATTCATTAAATTAAATTAATTATTCAGTAAACCCAAATGAAAAATCTCAATTTTCAATTCACTTTTTTAATCTACATCAGAAAACATATTAATCCCAATATTTTCTAGCTTTGTTGTATGTCCATCAAAAATGAAAAACAATATTGGTATTTTAAAATGAAAATTAGTATTTTCACAGAATTTGTGGTGTTTTTTAAAATATTCCTTGATCTTTTCTGAAAAAAATGTTTTTTACAGATGCAAGAATAAAAATGCAGTAATAATTAAAATTTGTGGATCATAACAAATTATGGCAAATTCTTAAAGAGATGGGAAAACCAGACCATCTTCTTTTACTCTTGAGAAACTTGAAAAAATACCATGTTTCTCATATAATAAGGCTGGGTCTTTTTTTTTTTTTGAGCCCCGAAAAAATGGNCCCTTGCATCTTTGGGCGGGTGGCGACAGCTTGGATGTTGCCCTCGGCGTTGGTGGGGCACTTCGTATCGGGGTCAACGCAGGCAGCATCATATCCGGGTGTGCAACAAAAGTACTTCCTAACGGCAAGCCCCCCCACCATTCCCTCCCATTTCACATGTTTTAATATTGGCCTTAATTTGGGGGAGAGGCTTAATTTCATTTCGTGCCTATGAAACATGCTGGGACTTCCTATTGGGGGAGGACGTATTGTTGGAGAAACAGGGTATGCAGGTCAAGAACCAACAGTAAGAACTGGATACAGAATCACTGATTGATTTAAAATTGAGAAAGGAGTTTGGCAAGGCTGTATACTGTTGTCCTATCTATTTAACTTATATGCAGAGCACATTATGAGAAAGGCAGGTGATAAATCACAAATTGGAATTTAGATTGCCGGGAGACATATCAACAATCTCAGACATGCAGGTGATACCACTCTAATGGCAGAAAGTGAAGAGGAACTAAAGAGCCTCTTAATGTGGGTGAAAGAGGAGAGTGCAAAAGTTGGCTTGAAATTCAACATTAAGAAAATTAAGATCATGGCATACGACCAGTGGTGGGATTAAAAAATTTTTACTACTGGTTCCGTGAGCATGGCTTGGTGGGCATGGCAGGGGAAGGATACTGTAAAATCTCCCATCAGAGGTGGTATTTGCTGGTTCTCCAAAGTACTCAAAATTTCCACTACTGGTTCTCCAAAACTGGTCAGAACCTGCTGAATACCACCTCTGCATCTGATCCTCTCAATTCATGGCAAATAGATGAGGAAGAAATTGAGGTAGCGACAGATTTTATTTTCTTGGGCTCCAAGATCACCAGAAATGGGGACTACAACTAAGAAATTAAAAAGCGCTTGCTCATGGGGAGGAAAGCTATGGCAAATCTAGACAGTATATTAAAAAGCAGAGACATCACCCTGCCAACAAAAGTGCATGGAGTCAGTGCTATGGTTTTCCTAGTTGCAATGTATGGCTGTGAAAGTTGGATCATTAAGGAAGGCTGAGCACCAAAGAATTGAGGCCTTTGAACTATGGTGCTGATGAAGACTCCTGTGAGTCCTTTGGACTGCAAGGTGATCAAATCGGTCAGTCCTAGAGGAGATTAACCCTGACTGCTCTTTAGAAGGCTAGATCCTGAAGATGAAACTCAAATACTTTGGCCACCTAATGAGAAGGAAGAGCCTAATGCTTGGAATGATTGAGGCAAAAGAAGAAAGGGACAACAGAGAATAAGGTGGCTGGATGGAGTCACTGAAGCAGTCAGCTTAAATGGAGTCCAGGGGATGGTAGAGACAGGAAGCCCTGGAGGAACATTGTTCAGGGGATTGCGATCGGTCGCACATGACTTTGCAACTAACAACAACAACAATTTTAAAAAAGGTTTTCTGTTTGCTTACATTATCTACTAGTACCTAATCTCTTAAATTCTCAATATCATTTTCTTTTTGTTCTTTCTTAATTTGTATGTCACTCATTTCCCAGGGTTATCTGTAAATGCAAAATTCTTCTGTTTCATACATTTCAATTTAATCTCTATTTTACTCACAGCTAACATAGATATTTAACCTGATACATAACGATTGCATCTGCCAGTGTTTTTTGTAAATCATCTTCCTTCTTTTGAATTTCCTCCAAAATAACCTTCATTTTGTTGGACTTCTTTTTTAGTTTTAGATTATGTTTTATTGGCATCAAATTTTGTTGCATTTATCTAAGTTACTGTCAAAAAGAATTTCAGTTAATTTTGTTTTATAATCATCGATCACTAAATCCTTAGGAATAACATTTTGTTTAATCTCCATCTAAAAGTTGTAAATTTTCTAAGTGGCAAATTGACAGGATGATGGCCACAAAACTTCTTAGGTAAAACTTAAAAATCTTGTTTGCAAAATTCTTAGATCCATGTTGTATAAATTCTCGAAAACAATATATGTCTTTTAAAAAAATAGATACATTATCTATCCTGTTTCTCCAATAATACAACCTCCCCCAATAGGAAGTCCCAGCATGTTTCATAGGCACAAAATGAAATTAAGCCCCTCCCCCAAATTAAGGCCTATATTAAAACATGCAAAATGGAGGGGAATGGTGGGAGGGCTTGCCGTTAGGAAGTACTTTTGTTGCACACCCAGATATGGTGCTGCCTGCGTTGACCCCGATAAGAAGTGCCCCACCAATGCCGAGGTTAACATCCAAGCTGTCGCCACCCGCCCAAAGATGCAAGGGGGGAGAATTAAGTCACCCCTGAAAAGACAGCCTAGCCATTTTTTCGGGGCTCAAAAAAAAATAAGACCCGGCCTTATTATATGAGAAACACGGTATCCATATTATATCTCTGTTTCCAAATATTTACCAGGGAAAATTGTCTGTCAAATCAGAAAGAGTTTGGCCATTTGCCTTTGTTAATTTTTGACTGAAGTTCTGTCAAATTGTGGGAAAATTCTGTTACAATTTTCCCATCAAACATTAATTCTTATATGAGAACATAGTTGGTCTATAAAGTTAAAGAACTTTTTATCCTCATTTGAAACATAAAGATCAAGGATATTAGTTTTAGTCCTCTGATATTAACTTCAATTGCATATATTTATCATGTTCAACTGTCAATAATAAATTTGGTTTTAATTGCAGATTAATATACAAAGCTATACCATTTTTATTTTTCCATGCTAATATAAATTCTTCACCCAGAGTCTTACAAACAGATACTTCACATTTTTAAAATATGCTTCTTATAAGCATATTATATCATTTTTTCATTTTCTCAGACAGTGAAAACTCTTTTTTTGAGGGAGGGGGAGAATTTACTACATTTATATTCCATGTTAAAAGTTTGTAATCCATATTTAAGGGAAAAGTTTGTCAAAAAATTTAAATTCTTTTTTTGCTGTTGCAATCCTTGCAAATTTTTATCAGTAATTCCTACTGAAATTTGATATAGCTCATCCATATATTTTTGCATAGCTTTTGAACTTAGCATAACTTTTTGGTTAACTGTATAAATATAGTTTTTTTTTATAACTTAGCTTTCTGAACTATATTTAATCTGTATATTCAATCTGTACATATTACTCCCTTTAGTTTATAGCAATGAATTGGGTCATTTTCTTCTTCAAAATATCTTTTTTTAAAAGTAACCTTTCCTGTTATGTTTACCCCCATTTTATAGGTTTATATCAATCCAGAAAAAAGATAAATCCACAATTGTCTCAGAAATTATGCCATTTTTGCACTTACTGACTTTGTTTCCATAGCAAATATGATTGACAGATGCCTTGGCACTTTGTTATCAGGAAATAATATTTACTAAGAAGCTATTGCTGCAGAGTTCATTTTTGTTTATGACCCAAGCAAAACAATACACAAATTGCATGAAATGCAATTTTTTTTTTTAAGTAAAAAAAAAATTGAGTATGTGATGTATTTATTTTTAAAGATCATGGATTAGATAAATCTTGAACCCAGGCATTCTGTGACACTACTGTGTAAATAATCCTTTAATTACATAGCATCACTGAACAATCCCAGTTCATTACCAGGGTTGTTATGTGTGGGGACAATTGAGGAAGGTATGTTGGATATGTTCACTTCTTTGAGTTATTTATAAAAATTAAAATAAGGAGTTAATAGATAAGAGTTTTCTATAGTGAAAGAGAGGAAAGTGAATAAAACTGCTTTGTCCCTTTTGTTCATTCCAACTCCAGTTCTCATTTTATTTTTTAAATCTTTCTTTGTCTTCTTTCATTTTTAGTCTTTTTCTTGCTGTTGGTGTACTTTCTAATATTGGCTAAGTAAGCATTTTTTTTCAAATGATCCTTCACTAAAATGTGAAGAAGCAAGAGCTTAGAAAGTTAAAAATAGAAAAGTGTGTATTGAGCAATCAATTTTTAAAAATAGCATTTGTAACCAAGACTTGAAATTTTATATTTTGCAAGTGTTTGGGAATTAGAAACAGACTGAGATTTGGTTACTTCTACAGAATAAAATGTAATTGAAAATATGCTGACCAAAGCAAGGATAATAGGATCTGCTGAAAAGATAGCTGGATATAGTCAGTTCAGCAACACTTTTCCATAAAAAGATTTGAACAAACAGGCCTTTTTTTAATGTTACAAAAGTGTTTGGGTTGGATCAGGTTAAACAAAAAATAGATACAAAAAATGTGAACATTATGTTTTCCAAGATTGGTTTGTCTTTTACTACCGACATAAGTCCAAGACAAAATTAAATCAATAAAGCAAGAGGAAAAATAGTGTAATAGATAAACTTGGATAGGTCTTAAGCCTTACACTTAAAATCTGCAATTAAGACAATAAACAATCGAATAGAATCCCAAAAATAACATGATTCCTTCTATAAGTGGCTTGAACTCATTAGAGAGCATTACTTTAATTACAAAATAGCCAAAGATTCTGCTGAATGTTCCATTTAAAATCATCACTATAATGTAGTTTCCTTGGTTTCATATGATTCAAATGAAGCCCAAGAGAAGAATAATGTTCTGTATAAATAATAGTAGACTCCAAATACTTCATTCCGATTGGTTAACAAAACCTAAAAAGGGAATTGGTTCAATAGGAACCAATACGAGCTGCCCAAGGGCGGCAAAAACCAAATGCTTGTCATTGGCTACAGCAGGCAGAACAGAAACATATAAAAGGGCTGTCGCGGCTTGAGCCAATGTTCCGTTTCTTTACTGTGTTAACAAATAGACTTTGTTGTTGGAACCGGTCTATCTCACGTTTTTCGGACGGAACACTGGCAATGAGGATGGTATCGTCCTAAACGCGAGACTGAGCATGCGACGACAAATAAATCCAGACAAAAAAACAATGGCTGGAAACAACACGCTGCCCGCACCTTTCAATCCCAACGAAGAGATTGGGAATCCTATGTAGACCGTTTCCAGATTATTGGAAAGCAATGAGATGGAAGAGATCTCAGATCAGCGTAAGAGGGCTGTACTCTTGACACACTGCGGGCCCACAGTCTTCAAGATGGCCAAGGCTTTAGCGAAGCCCGAGATGTGAAACAATTGACGTGGCCAGAACTCCAAAGAATGCTTAAGGCTCACTACGCTCCGATGGTGTCAAATCTTATCAAGAGGCATGAATTTTACCGAAGAGACCAGAGGGAAGGTGAGACCATCACTGACTTTGTAGAAGCCCTCCAACAAATAGGGAAGAGAGTGCGAGTTCCTAAATTTAAGATGAAGCAATGCGGACTGAGTAGTGTTGGGTTTAAGAGACTCAAATGCACAGAGCAAGCTGCTAAATAAACCAACATAACCGTACCAAGACATCGCAGAAGCCACAGCCGCTGAAGCCGCGAAAAAATGGCTATCAAAATGAAGCAAATGAACGTGAGCGGCGACGACACGAGCCTGGCCAAAAGGAAGAAACAATCTCCCACCACCAATCACCACGAGAAGATTTGTAGAAGATGTCAGATCGGGGAGGAAAACGATGAGGTCCATCACCTATACGCCAACAAGAAAGAGCGCGAAAAAAGGAATTGGTGGGAATGCGCTGGCTGCGGAGGAAACCATCCTCAAGCCGAGTGCACGTTTCTCGATGCCATTTGCAGAGTTTGCAAGAAATGAGGGCATATCGAGAAAGTCTGCAGGAACAAAAAGAATTACAGCCCAAATAGACGCAGCAACTCCCCCGCACAAGCTGAGCCAAACGAACTGAGAGAAAGTGGCAGCGGAACAAGCGAGCCACTAACCGAGAAAATACACATCAGACTTTCACTATAGGAAGCACTCAGACGGAAAGCGGGAAGAAAGTAAAAATAATTGTAAAATAGAAGGGAAGCCATGCGAAATGGAAGTAGACTCTGGATCTTTCCTATCGATGGTATCATGGGACACCATCAAACATTAGTCCCAGATATCAAACTCAAAGAACTCCAGAGACAAAAATTAACCTCAAGGACTACCAGGGAAACCGAATTCCTGTAGTCGGCCTAGGACACTTCCGAGTCGCCTACAAATAACATATTGAAGTACTACCGCTGACAATAGTCGACCGAGACCGACCAAGCTCCTGGGCATCGAATGGTTCGCACCATTGGGCATCGGGATGACCGGAGTAGACCGGGTAGCCACAAACCCACTGGGAAGAAAACTGATCCAAGAGTTCCAGGACGTTTTTGACGGCTCCCTTTGGCAAGTATCGGGAACCCTATTTCCTTTAGTCTAGACCCCCAAGTAATCCCGAGGAGACTAAAGGCCAGACGAGTTCCTTGCTCTAAAAGCAAAGATAGAGGAACAACTAAATAATTAATAGCCCAAGGGGTGTTAGAGCCTGTGGAGCCTTTCCTAAGTGGGAAACGCCAATCATAACACCAATTACACCAGATGGGTCAGTTCGAAATCTGTGGTGACTACAAGGCTACCCTGAACCACGCATTACAACAAGTGCATACCCGGTGCCAGTCGTACAGCACTTATTACATTCTCTTGGGGGAGGAAAAATTTTCGCTAAACTTGATCTGGCGCAAGCTTATCAACAGCTCCCAGTAGACCCCTCAACGGCTGAAGCACAAACCAGAGTTACACACAAAGGGGCCTTCAGATGCAACAGACTCCAATTTGGAGTGAGTGTAGCCCCAGGTGTCTTCCAGAGCCTCATGGACGCCTTCTGAATGGTATAAAAGGGTCGTGCCATACTTTGATGACGTTCCTAATTTCGGCCAAAGATGCGACCACGCTTTAAAAAAGACTTAAAGAAAGTACTAGCTAAATTCAGAGAATCTGGCCTCAAAGTAAAAAAGGAAAGTGCTGTTTAATGACGGATAGCGTCGAATTCCTGGGCTATTTAATAGACGGAGAGGGTATACACCTACGCGACAAAAAGTCAAAGCTATTAAAGACGCACCAGAACCAAGGAACAAAACTGAACTACAGGCATTTCTGGGACTGATAAATTTTTATAATGTTATTCCTACCCCCACAAGGCGACAATAGCGGAACCATTACACCGACTACTGGACAAAAAAGCAATTTGGACTTGGGTTATAGAGAAAAGAAAGCCTTCCAAAAAATAAAAAACTTGTTAAACATCGAACACCGTTCTTATTCAATTTAGCAACATACTACCATTGACGGTGACCTGCGACGCCTCGCATCGGAGTCGGTGCCATCCTGAGCCACCAATTGCCGTATGGGAGAGAGGCACCCGTCGCATACTATTCAAAGACCCTGTCCAAAACCGAGCGAAATTACAGTCATTGGACAGAGAAGCTCTGGCAATCATCGCCGGAGTGAAAACGCTTCACAGAGTACCTATATGGAAGAACATTTCAAATAGTAACGGAGCACAAACCGCTACTAGGAAATTTTTGGCGGAAACAAGCCCACACAAATATTTGTCCCCACGAATGACTAGATGGTCAGAATTCCTAGCAGCCTACTCCTATACTCTGACACATCGTCCAGGGAAACAAATTTCCCATGCAGACGCTTTGAGCAGAGCACCATTACCATCCACAGAGGAAGACCAGCAGACCGACGTTGACCACATTGCAGATAGAGACTTGCCCCGATCTACCCAAATCTGCGAATGATGTCACCAGAGCCACCACAAGAGACCCATTGACTGCCCGCGTACTAACTGGGTAGGTAAAGGCTGGCCAGAAAACCAAAAAACCTGAGACCTTTAAACCTTTCGGACCAGACAAACTGAACTCTCAATCCAAAAAGTTGTTTATTGTGGGGTGATCGGTAATTATTCCTAAGCAAATTTGCAAACTAAGGTACTGGGTTTGCTTCACGAAGGTCACCCGGGAATAGTTAAAAATGAAAAGCCTCGCTAGAAGCTACTGTCTGGTGGCGCGGGTATAGATAGGGACATCGAATACCTGGGGAACTCTTGCAACAAATGCCAAAGAAATCAGGCCTTCCCTGCCAAAAAGCACCCATAAGGGACTGGGAAACCCAGAGGCCCCTGGTCACGAATCCACAATAAATTTTGCGGGTCCTACCAAAGGGCATACTTTCCTGATTGTCGTAGACACTCTAATTGGCTGGAGGTTAAAATTATGCCATCTACGACAACAGAAACTGTTATAAAACAACTTGACAAACTCTTTGCAACCCATGGCCTACTGGACGTCTAGTGTCCGACAACGGGCCACAATTAACCAGTCTCCAATTCGAGCAATACCTAGCCTCCCTAGGTAATAGACATGCCCTAACTGCGCCGGCCGCAAACGGTAGGGCAGAGAGAATGGTCAGGTTTACCAAGGAGGGTTTAGAAAAAATGGACACCAGGATGTCCAAAATAAAATAAATCAACTACTCACCCTCCAACATATCACACACAGTACTACAACTAACAAAACCCCGGCAGAATTACTTATGGGAAGGAAACTAAGGTCACAACTAGACAGATTGCACCCAAACTATACACCAGAACCCCCCCGACTCTTCCACCCATTTCAGGACTTTTGTAATAGGCGACCTAGTCTATGCAAAAAATTTTACGCGAGACCCATTATGGCTACCCGGACAAATCACGCAAATAACAGGCCCCCGGTCCTACCGACTAATGGTAGACGACGGCAGGGAATGGAAGCGCACATAGACCAGCTTCGGTCCCAAAACATAGAAAGAAGTGCAAACACACAACCACAAGTATTAAAAAACGACGAAATTCAAACCAAGGAGGGGGGAAATACGAGAAATGAATAAAGAACCATTTAAATTAAACTCCGGAAAACAATAACAATCAAAAAGAGCAAATAAGAGACTCACTGTTTGAAGAAAGTTGCGAGAAGAGTCCATTCGAAGGGGCCAGCCAGGCCAGCAAGACCTGCTCGGAGGAAACGGGAGGAGCGCAAAACCGCCGGCCTAAGAAACTCAGGCGGCAGTAAAATGGCTGACTCACCCTTCCAGACGGTTCCATGGAGAAAGACTGAGAAACAACAACACCCATCCGAACCGGTCGAAGTCTCCGACAGAAATGAACCGCGCGCAAGTCCAATCGAATCAAAAGAAGCCCCACCTACCTGCACGACTACATCACACACGTAGGACTGAACTAAAAGGGGATTGGTTCAATAGGAACCAATCCACCCGAAGCTGCCCAAGGTGCAAAAACCAAATGCTTGTCATTGGCTACAAGCCGGCAGACAGAAACATATAAAAGGGCTGTCGCGGCTTGAGCCCAATGTTCGTTTCTTTACTGTGTTAACAAATAAAGACTTTGTTGTTGGAACCCGGTCTACCTCGCGTTTTTCCGGACGGAACAAATAACATTGGTAGAGACCGTTTTGGCAGACTGTGGAAAAGAAAACAGCTTTAGAACAGGAAAAAAAACAATGGGTATCATTATCTATCACCTTGTAAAAGTAAAGTGAGTTCAGTGAGATTAAAAGCAAACATTATGTGAAAGTACTGAAGCCTTCTGAAAAACAGATAAAAAATAGAAACTTATTTTTCTAGGATCAAAATTTTTTTGGAAAATGATAATGTCAAGATGACAAGTGTCGTTAAAGCAAATCAGTACATGGTTTATGGAAATCAGTTAAGATTTTAGAGAAAATTGAATGTTATTTTTTAAACAGGAATAAACTGCAGCAGTTTGTCCTTGAATACTAAATACAGCAGCAGAAAGTATTTTCTCTAGCTGTGTCACTGTTGATGATTTCAACAAACGATAATGAAAAGCCATACTTGTTAGAATTACCTATGGCATATTTGTGTAATTATATGCTATTTACAAAGGCAATTTATGTTTAAATAGAGTGTAAATAATTTATTGTTATTTAAAATGTCATAGAATGTAAATGTTCATGTAGAATATGTCATATATTTTCTTGCATAATGATGACTCCTAACTCCTACGATTTTTTTTAAATAAAGTTTTTTTCCAAAACCAAGACTTTCTTGTAGATAGATTCTTGTAAATAAATATCATATCCTGAAGGATTGAATTTTTATAAAATAATTTTTAAAAGAAGGCAGCATTTATTTGAGAACCAGTTTGCTATATTGATTAAAATACCAGGCTAGAAACAGGAGAGTGTGAGTTCTAATAACATCTTAGGCAAAAAATAGCTGGATGACCATATACTAGTCACTTTCTCACAGCCCTAAGAAAGAAGCAATGGCAAAACACTGGTATTGGTCATTGAATAAAAATAGCTCAATTGCCTCATTATGAGTGGAATTAATCAGAATAATAAAGAAGTGCATTAATTCTGACCACAAGCACATTTAAGTTGGGTACTTTTAGTGAAATAGATTCAACTTCTGTATTAAAGCAAAAGCATTCATGAATGTATGGAAGATTGGCATATTGACCAGATGTCATCCTAGCAAAGAGAAAATCTATATGATCCAGGGAGAAGGGCCTTCTAAGTGGCATGCATAGTATTTTGTAGAAGTAATAGGGGAGTGTCGAGGAGGAGAGAGAGCAATTCATCTTCATAAAAGGTGGAAAACTTTGGCTCTGTTGTCATAAATATGTAGATCCCATCTCTGCTTAAATTCTATAAGGATGTTTTTTTCTAGACCTACAGCAAGTAGGACAGGTAAATAGTAAGACACTATTTCAAATCTTGGTCAATTTCTTTTTTTCCCAAAGTAGATAAATATCATATGGAATGATGTTCCACAAATGATTTGTTTTGTCCAAATTCCTGAAAACAAAAATGAATTTCTTTTGAGCTATGTTCCTTTGATTGGAAAAAGCAACTGTGCAGAGCCAAAAAGATGCCATTTAAAATTCCCAGAGTTACTTCTTGTTGTGTCAAGGACGCCAAAAGAATCTGCTCCATTCATTTAATTCTCAGAAGGCTATGAACAATTTATTCTCCAGGGGCAGAATAAAAATTGGAGATCTGTCTGAAAGTTATAGTCTTTAAAATGCATCTAATCTAATAGTGTTTTTGAAAACTTCAGCCATTTGAAGCCATCCAATCACTTTGACTGTGACTGCTAGAATTCCTGCTCAGCAGGGTCATTATAGAAAGAAATTAGGGTGAGGAAGATTCATGGCGTTACTCTGTAGAATTTAAAGCAGGAAATACTATCATCTAAGATTAATTACAATTCTCAGCAGCTTTTGCCAGCGTACTGCCTGGAATTCAAGTTTGCCTGATAAATATGATAGTTACAAGTTTTCCACCTTTCCCCTATGTAATTAAAAAACTATGTTAAAAGATTAACTTAAAGATTACAGAAAGCAATCCTCAATGTTATATCATCTATCACTAAAGAAATCATTTTTTAATACTGAGGAATACAACTGGTTGATATTTTTATTAATTATTTGTGCTAAACACAGCATTAATCTATTGTTTTTATTGACCCAATTCAAGGACTGGACCAGTTATCATTGGACATTGTCCTTTAATAATCTAGATCATACATGCTTCATATTATTCCACTGAAATGTTCAGCAATTTCATCTGAAAAGTTCACCATTAAAAAAAATATATATTAGCTATAAATAGTAGTAAAAAAAATCACCTAGATTTGTTGTTGTTTTTCAATTCTCCTGAAAATGAACTAAAATTTTTGCTTGGATGTTTGCAAGCCATGGTAAGCATTACTTTTTAGCTAATGATGTGTGAGTGTGTGTATGATTTAAACAATAAAGAAGAAATAACTGCATGCTTTATTTAAGCTTTGGCATGTACCACTGTTTTAATAATAAAACACAAATGTTAATGGAATATTTTCTTATTGCAAACATTCATGATTTGTAGCACTAAAAATTGACTGAATATATTCTCAGTATATTTATATAGAATTGTGTTCTGTTACAAAAAGAATAATTACATCTTTAGGACCAATTCCTAAAAAAAAATCTTATGAATATGCATCAAGTCAGAATTTAGTAAGTTATTTCTTTCATCATCGTTGCAGGGACTTTAACAAATGAAATTTTGCATTTTATTTAACGAAGCGAGAGGGAAGAGGAGAGAATTAGTTAGATGGAGGAGATAAAGATACAGTAGATAATTGCAAGGTAACTTTATGCCACCAATGCAAATGTCATTAATCTCTATTGCTTGAAATATTAATTAAGAACCCAAATTCACACATTGTGTCTCCTCCTTGCTATTCGCATATCACAGTCAAACACGTCCTAAAAATCTAATATATATTCAATTATTCCAGTTTCTTTATTATCATACTGTGCAATTAAGCATAACATATTCTAGAGTATGGTTAAGTGTAGTGCCATCAGTACATGGAGATAAGCTTTATTTTTTTCATTCAGCTATAATTGTTTCTTAAAGGAAGCAGAATATAAATTGAATGACTATATAAAGATAGGGAAGTTAGTTTCATTCAGGGGTAGATTTCTACCAGTTCTGTCCACCTCTGTAGAACAGGTAGCTCCA
This sequence comes from Laticauda laticaudata, assembly GCA_004320025.1. Lineage (NCBI taxonomy): Eukaryota > Metazoa > Chordata > Lepidosauria > Squamata > Elapidae > Laticauda > Laticauda laticaudata. Next base: position 6,593 of record BHFT01045300.1, on the reverse strand, counting down.
AAGAGCAGCAGACATAGAACCAGTTCTATGTCTGCTGATGTTTTTGGCCCACCCACCTATCCAGGTTTTTACCTGATCTTTATTTCCTGATTTTTCAACTTCAGCTGCCAAACAAGGCACAGCTGCAGTTAGAAAAGTAAGAAAACAAGGCTGTTTCAAAGGCTGCTTCTCTGCAGGCAGCTGCTGATGACGATTTACAGGCGCATGGCTCGCATGGCTGCAGGAAGCTCGTAAATCCCGAACCGGTAGTTAACCCTGTCGTATCCCACCCCAGGTTTCATTCCCTGTTCTAATCATAGGAAAATGCTAAGAGTCATGAAAAAAGTCTGAAATAATTGAGACTTCATATTTCAAATTAAAATGGAAGTTTACCCGAGCTTCACATCTATTTTTAAGTACTATTTTGGATAATTAGCACAATTGAGCCTAAAATTTCTGTTGCTAAGTGAAACTATTGTTAAATAAATAAAGTAAAAATAGATAATCTAGGGAAGACACAGGACTTTTATGATGAATTGATGATACTAGTGGAAGAGACTGGTAGTTAGGAGGAGTCAGAAAGCAAAAGCCAGGAGGAACAACAGTCGGAGGAAAAAGAACTGGAACAAGAAGAAAGAAATAAAGAAGAAACTGAACAAAGTGAAGGGGAATGGATCAAGACTACAGCACAAAGGGAAACAAAACAAACAGATGACCAAGACAACCATATCGGCAATAGGATGGAAGAGGAGATAAAATTTATATCCATGAATATCAATGGATTAAATTCCCCAATACAAAAGGAAACAACTTTTACAAATCTCCAAAAACAAAAAGCAGACATAATATGCCTTCAAAAAACTTGTATTAAAAAATAAAACAAAAACAAAAGAAAAGGAGGAAAATATTACTGAAAACGTTTTTTTGATATGGCCCATGAATTAAAGTTAAGCAATAGTTGGAGGGAGTTAAATGGGGAAGAAAGTGGACATATATTCTATTCAAATCCACATCAATCACTGTCCAGAATAGATATGATTTGGATGAATAAAGAATTGGAAAATGAGGTAAAAATATAGAAATAATGGTCAATATCTGGGCAGATCATAACCCCCTACAATTAGACACTACAAAAGCCTACCCAAGAAGAGTAGCTATAGCCTACATAGCCAGAAAAAATAAAGGAAAAAGGAAAAAACAAAACGAATTACAACAAGAATTTAAAAAAGAACAGAAAAAGCTCTACAAGAGAAACCATAAAATGATAAAAAAAAAAAAAGGACAGAGATTTGATTCAACACAAATTAAATTTATTAAATCAGGAGGAATATCCAAAAACAAAAAAAAACCAATCAATTAGCCAGAATTTTTTTGAACAAGCAAACAAGCCAGAAAGATGGCTGGCTTACAAATTAAAGAAGGAAAGGGAAAAGAAATTAATACAAACATTGAAAGATGACAAGGGGAAATACCCAAAACCAAATTGAGGAAAGAAAAAGATTATACAAAATTGTACTACGGCAACTTATATAGTAAGAATAAAATGGGGGGAAGGGGGGAAAATAAAACAGTATCTAAGAGAAGAAAAGTTTGCACATTAATTTCAGAAGAGAAATAGAGAATTAATAAACAAAGAAATAACTCAGATAGAAATTAAAAAGAGCCGTTGATAAACAGAAAATAACAAGACACCCGGGGAACCAAAGATGGATCTTCAGGAATTTTTTATAAATCATGTATGAACTATGGAACAGTTGTGCTAGAGGCTATATAATGAAGTACTGGTAGAAGCAAAATTACCAAAATCGTGGGCAGAATCATATATAACTTTGATACCGAAAGAAGGTACCATTCTCAAATTCCAAATTATAGTCCAATCTCTTGCTAGATGCTGATTATAAATATTGGATGACAATAATGGCAGATAGAATGAAAAAAAAATTGAATGAAATAATACAGTAGATCAAAATATCTCCTTCGCAAAGACAAATTAGAAATAATAATAGGACAGTAATGGATGTACTGGAATACAATGAAGCAGATCCAGAGAAATCAGCAGCAGAAATTCTTTGAAAATTTAAATTGGGAATTTTTCCTGCAACGAATAACAGAGATGAAATTTGGACCAAAATTTGAAAAGATGGTAGCATGAATCTATTCTAATAAGAAAGCAAGTGTAATGTTTAATGGTGATTTTACTAAAGATGCAATATCGAGAAAAGGGGTGAGATAGGGATGTCCAATGTCACCTCTGATCTTTATTCTCATAATAGAAATCTTATTAACACGAATTTGGAAGAATGAGGAAATCACAGGAACGAAAAATAAAGAAGGAAGAATACAAAATACAAGTGTTCGCAGATGATATGGTATTTTTCAAAGAAATCCAAATGAGAGTGGAAAAAATCCTATTAAAGAAATAGAGGAATATGGCACTGTAGCAGGACTCAAGATTAACAAAAAAATAAAACTAAAATGTTAACAAGAATCTGACAGAATATGAAAAAAGAGAATTAGAAAAGGAAATATAATTGCAAACTGTGAATAAAGATTAAATATTTAATAATTTGGTTGACATTAGATGTCCATCACTAAAAAAAGGATTAATTATGATAAGCTAATGAGCCAAAATGAAAACAGATTTAGAATATGGGTTAAATTACACCTATCTTTAGTAAGGGAAAAATCGCAGCAATAAAAATAAACCTGCTGCCAAGGTGGTTATACTTATTCCAGACAGTTCCTATAAAATTAAATTTATTTTTTTTGTGGTTATTGAATAAGAGGGTGACTAAAATTTATATGAGGTGGGAAAAAAGCATGGCATAAGTTAAAACTAATGCAAGGGATGGATCAGAGAGGTGGCTTTGGACTTCCAAACTGGGAATTATACCAATATGTAGCAGACTAAATTTGGATCAAAGAATGGATGTCCTAAGCAATAAGATGTCTTGAAGGACATTGATCTACAACATTAACAGCATGGCTGGTAGTTGTTATGTGGGAGAAGAGAAATAAGACAAATTCACACTTCCTAAATCATCCGAATTAGAAAGGCACTATTAGAGGATTTGGGAGCAAAATTAGGAAAAAATATTTATATCAAAATACCAGACTGGCTTTCCACTATGGAAGCTATGATTTACCCAAATACTTTGGAGATAAATAAAATGATTCGATATAGCCAATTATTGGATGACACGAAAGAATTCTGAAGACAAACCAAAAATTTGAAAGAGGAAGGGATAATAAAAAGATTAGTGGCCTTATCTACAGCTGCAAAACAAAATACAAAAAAAGACTTGCAAAGAATTTGGTATAGGTAAGAATACCACAACAAAATACACAAAATATTATTAGGACCAGAGGAAAAATTTATAACTAAAATGTATAAATTATCTTTTTAAAATTGACAGAGAACAGGAAGGTATGAAAACCACAATGATAAAGCCTGAAAGAAAATTTTGGATACAGTATACAGCTAGAAGATTGGGAAAAGATTACAGACAAAAAATTATAAATTAACATTGGCAGCCTCATATAAAGAAATTTTATACAAAATGTCCTTTACCATTGCATCTAATGCCAGCAAGATTGGCCAAAATCTACTCAAATTTAAAACCTGAATGTTGGAAATGCAAAACAAAAAAACAAAAAACAAATAACAGGCTCAAAGATATTATCCAAACCCAAAACATTTCTACTATGGATAACTAAAGGTGAATATAAAATGATATTGAATGCTTAATAATACACATATTAACCAGCAATTAGAATATTATTATGCTCAAAACTAGAAATTAGATAACACTCCACCGATCATATGATCATAAAAAAAGTAATGGATTGCATAGAAATGAGCAAACTTACAGTGGAACTGCAAGAAGAGGGAAGAAAAGAATACTGGTCTGGGAAAGAAATGGTATGTCTGGTTTACACCAATAGAAAGCAAAGATAATGTAAAGAGTAAAAGTGTAATGTAAATAGAGTGTATATATAATATATAATATATATAATATATATATATATATATATATATTATATATATATATATATATATATATTATATGTTTTTAAAGCTCTCAGGTACTTACATTTGTGCTGTTTAGCTTCCTTCGGGTATTATCCCACGTCATTTAACAGAACTACAATGACGTGGATAATACCCAAAGGAAGCTAAACAGCACATATATATATATATATAATCCACGTCATTTGTAGTTCTGTTAAAGTTGTAGCTCATTGTAGTTCTGTTAAGTTGTAGCAACGTTTTCAGCAGAATCTCATCTGCCATCATCAGGCTTCTTCCATACAGAAGCCTGATGATGGCAAGATGAGATCTTGCTGAAACGTTTGCTACAACTTAACAGAACTACAATGAGCTATACACACACACACACACACACACACACAACACACAGGAGATTTGGAATAACTGATTGCCACAAATAACTGCAAAAAATGTATATAGAATTTTGTTTTTAAATGTGAAAATTCAATAAAAATATTATATAAAAATAAATACAATTATAAATGCATTTCATGCTCTACACGATTACATAGAATTAATTGTAATTTAAGTCTTTCTTTTGATAATATTTAATGATTAATCATCAAAAACCATAAATCATGTTCATAATTTTTTTTGTTTTACTAATAATCTTTAAGGAGTTTGCTGTCAGCAAATAAATGTAGATACCATCTTTTCTCTAATCAAAAAAATCTATTTGTCAATCTCAACAAGTTCTATTATCTTCACCAACTGTTCCTCCCAGTTTAAATATTGCCAAGTCTTCCGATATTTGTGCATATAATTACCGTCAAAAATAAACACACACAGAGAGAAATCTAATCAGTTTTACCAATAATGACTGAAAACAGTAACTCAAAGGTAGGTTACCAAAAGAAGATCTAGACAATTGAAAGGAGAAGAAAAAGTTGGAGGGAAACTAACTTGTTCCATCCGCAAATAAGTGCGTGAGACCGAGTTGCCAACAAACTCCTTTTATTTAACTCAGTAAAGTATGGTAAGAGCAAGAGCCCGAACTGCGGCAGCCCTTTTTAAGTGGCTTGCTCGTGGCTTGTGGCCAATGACACCACTTTAAATGTTCTGCCAGTCAGGCGGGGCCAATCGGATTGGTTCTCTAATGCCAATCCGGAACGGCCTTATTGGCCAATCAGAATAGCGGAACTTGGGCCTACCAAGTTCCATACATAACACCCCTCCCCCCCTTGGTTTCAGTCGAACGTGTGTCACGTACTCACACAGGTAGTGGGGCTTTTGTTTAGTCTTGGTTGACCTGCGGCAGCTCATCTCGCGTGGTCTTCATAGCTGTTCAGACGGGATTGCTGTTTCTCTTGTTTTCTCCCTGAAACCTCCTGGAAGGATGAGTCAGTCTTTGCAACTCCCGTGGAGTCTCTCGGGTCAGTAGAGATGCTCCGCCGCTCCCCTCCTGGTTTTGTCCCAGTTGGTCGAGCTGGCCTGGCGTCTCCTTCAGGAAGACCTCGCTTCCTTCTCCTGCCCGGACTCTCTTTTTGGGGTTCTTTCTTAACTGTGAGTGTCTTTTGCATTTATTTGAGAGTCTTGTGTAGTGTTTTGGTGCCTGTTATGGGAGGCTTCATCTCTCCCCTTTTTTATTATATTTGTATTTCCCCCCTCTCCTCGGTTGTTTTTGTGTCAATATTTCATTTTTGGGTGGCTGGGTGTGTTATTGCGTCGTGGGTGCGAGAACGAACTGGTCGATGTGCGCTTCCATTCTCTTCCATCATCTAGGAGTAGCGTAAGACTAATTGTGATCTGGTGTTGTGGCTGGAAGCCATAACGGGTCCCTCGCGTAAGGTTTGGCATAGACAGCGTCACCTAGTTCAAAATACGCGGTATTTGCTGGAGGAGTCAGGGGTTTTATCCCAGGTATTAGTGGGGTGCAGTCTGTCGATTCCACCGCATTAGCGGTTCTGCGGGCTTTTGTTGGTTGTGTTGCTAGGGTAATATGCTTGTAGGGTTATAGTGGTTTAGCTTTTCTTGCATATCCCGCTTGTCCATATCTATCCAGCCCTCCTATTGTGTACGCGAACCATGCGTTCAGCCTGCCGTTTGCAGCCGGATGGGCCGGCGCAGTTAAAGCATGTCAGATGCCCTGTACTGCCTAAGTACTGCTCAAATGCCAACGCAGTAAACTGGGGCCCATTGTTCCAACACCAATACATCAGGCAGGTCCATGCGTGGCGAAAAGTTGTCTAATATGTTTCATCATCCTCGGTGGTTGTAGAAGCATGAGTCAATAACTTCAACCAGTTCGGTAGTCATCCACAACAATTAAAAAGGTGTTTGCCTTTTGTTGGCCCAGCAAAGTCAATATGTAGTCTAAGACCATGGGCCCCCGGAGTGAGTTTCCCCCATTCCCTAAACTGGTGGGGGGGTTGGCACAATTTTGACAGTCATGGCATTGTTGCCACTTCAACGTTCCAATGTCCTGCCAGCCCTGGCCACCAGATGTTAACTCCTGGCCAGGGCTTCATCTTAAACTTATTCCCGTGCCCCTGTGCAACATGCACAAAACATCTTCCTGCGAGTCTGTGTGTATCACCACCTGTCACCCACAAATAGAAGCCTT
>BHFT01045297.1:0-14296 GCA_004320025.1 Laticauda laticaudata | reverse complement strand
GGGAGCAGCAAGGCTGACTCACCCTTCCAGGAGGTTCCATGGAGAAGGACGGGAGAAGCAGCGATCCCGTCCGAACCACTCGAAGACCACGCCGAGGCTGAGCTGCACAGGACCACCAGGACTCGAAAAAGCCCCACCTACCTGCGTGACTACGTAACGCACATTTGACTGAACCAAGGGGGGAGGGGTGTTATGTATGGAACTTGGTAGGCTCCTAGTTCCCTATTCTGATTGGCTGAAAAGGCCGTTCTCGGATTGGCCATTAGAGAACCAATCAGATTAGCCCGCCGGACAGTGGGAATACTTAAAGTGGTGGCATTGGCCACAAGCAGCGAGCAAGCTGCTATATAAAGGGCTGCCGCAGCTTGGGCTTTTATTCCATTACCATTGCTTACTGAATTGAATAAAGAGTTTCTTGTTGGAACCCAGTCTCGCGCAACTTATTTCCGGATGGAACACTTACATATATACACTGTCCCACAATGATTAACAATGCTATTCTTGTCTTCGTGTCCCAGGCTTCAGAGAGAATTCAAGAAGTAAAACAAAGTTAAACCATCTAAAAGCTTTGGGGAGCAGTAATGTTAAATAAGGCCTAGCAGAAATAAATCCAAAGTGCATTAAAAATGACCTTTTAAATGTTATGTTGCTCATCTGGCTGATGTAATCTCATTAAACTGTGCCTTGCTATTGATGCATTAATCAAATGCTTCCTGATTTAAGGAGTACTGACTAGACTGACTGAAGGGAGAGATGCAGGCAGCTTCTTCCAGAAAGAGATTTAGGGCTTGCAGACATTGTGGAATCCGAAAGGCCGTACATCATGGTTCAGACAGATGATGACTTGTACCCTCATTTGGTGACTTGCTTTGGATGGACACCAGCGCTAATGAATTTTAGAGCTTCTGTTTGCTGAGAACCACAGAGAGCTTCCTTTAGGTTGTAGGCAAAAGATGAAAGATCACATCCATAAATCATGTGATGTTACTTTCTGTAGGAAAAACGCTGCCGTACAACATCAAATTATATCATGAACATTCAGAGTTGAAGAAAAATGGCTGCCAGGCGACTAGACAACTTAAGAGTGACTGATATTAAAATACACTTTCTGTTCATAACATAAATGGAATCTTTAAAAAAAAAAACCCTTCGGAAGGAGAGCTACTTCAGTTAAACTTTATACACAAAGCAGGTAAGACCCACTACCCCTTCCTTCTGCAACACATAGAGTAGCACGCTGCTCAATCAAAATTAGATCCATTGAATTTCATAGGATTTATTCCTTCGCAAGCACGTAGCTGATCTCACAACAGTGGTGGGATTCAAAAAATTGTACTACCGGTTTTGTGGGTGTGGCTTGGTAGCCATGGTATGGCGTGGGGGGCATGGCTTGGTGGCATGGCAATGGAAGGATACTGCAAAATCTCCATTCCCATCCCATTCCAGGGCGAAGGTTATTGCAAAATCCCATTCCCTCCCCACCACACTAATCTGCTTTCCAGCTCATTTTCCTGTGCAGGGCAACAAAAGAAGACCCAGCCAATCAGCTGGGACTCGGGAGGCAGATAATAGATGGGGGCGGGGCCAGTCAAAGGTGGTATTTTGCTACTCAAAATTTCTGCTACCGATTCTCCAGAACTGGTCAGAATCTGCTGAACACCACCTCGGTCTCACAACCAAACTATGCAAGGTTAGACCAGTTAGTACTTGGATAGGATACCACTAGGAAATCTAAAGGCTTTCGGCCAGCCTGGAAAGTTTTTTAAAAATCTCTTTGAAATAAGAAGCAGTATATCTGTTTTCAATACTGTCAAAGAAAAGCTGTACATAATGCAGTTCCTAGAACCTCACATAGATGGAGTCTTTATCTTTTTCACTGTCAACTTATCTTTCTCTTCTTGACCTCTGTCTGTATAGGCATATATTCTATCTCTATCTCAAGACTAGGTGACAAAGCAGATGAACATGTTAGTGATTAGTTGCTAATTCTACTAAATCCTCTTGCAGTAAATAGAAATAAAGGTAAATTATGAAATAGAATTTGCGTACATGTTAGCATTTAACTCTACTATTCTGACCCAGCTCCCCAAACATGACAAACCCTCTGATATCAACTCAAAAGATTCTTTTATGAGGAATGCCAGCTGTTCCGTCCAGAAAGAAGCGCGTGAGACCGAGTTCCAAACAACAACTATTTTATTTAAACTCGCAAGGCAAAAGATACGAAACATAGCCCAAGCCGCGGCAGCTCTTTCTATAGCGGCTTGCCTGCAGCTTGTGGCCAATGACACTCATTTAACTATTCCCGCCGTTTGGCGGCTTCCCGGATTGGTCTCTAATCACCAAATCCTTAAGTGCCTTTCGGCTCAGAATGAGTGGAAACTTGGAAATCGACAAGTCCATACGAACACCCCTCTCTTATTTAGCCTCCAACCGTAGCGGTGACATAGTCACGCAGGTAGGTAGGCTTTTTCTAGTCCTAGTTGACCTGACAGCTCACAGTCTCTCGGCGTGGTTTCTATGCGGTTCAGACTGGGATCGCTGTATGTCGCCTGTCCTCTCTCCATGGAACTCCTATAGGTGGTCAGCCTTGCCTCCGCCTTGGTCTCTCAGGCCGGTTGAATGCTCCGCGCTCCCTCCTTGGCTTGCCCAGGTTTCGTTGGAGCTAGCCTGGCTGTTTCCTTCCCAGGAAGGCCTCGCTTCATTCGCTGTCTCCCGGACTTCTCATTTGAGGTTCAATCTAACTGTGAGTGTCTTTTTGATTTGCTTTGATTAGTCTTGTGTAGTGTATGTTGTCGTTTATGCGAGCAGGTTCGTCCTCTCCCCTTTATTTATTCGGTACCTTCCCCACCTCCCTTGTTGTTTTATAGTCAGTATTTATTTGATTCTGCCGGTGTTGTTCATTCGACGTCTGCGCTAAAACCCTCCTGCGGAACGAAAGCTGAGTCTCATGTGCCGCTTCCAGCTTCCTTACGCGCTCTAAAATTTAGTCTATATGTTACAGGATCGGGCCTGTTCGAATTTGGTCACTTGATGGTGGTGGAAGCCACAATGACGTCTCCGGTCAGGTTTTTGCCACAGGACTAGGTCGCCCCAATTTCCAAATGTCTCTGTTTGCTGGACGGCGGCCTCGCAGGGGGTTTGCCCTGTATCCAGGTTCTAACCCAGTGTGCGCGCCGGTGCGATCTGTTCCAGGTAGGAGTGTAACGTTTCCTACCCATTATCAAGAAGGTTCTGCTGGGGCTTTTGTTGGTTGTCTGCTAGGGAGCTAATTATGCTTGCAAGTGTAGTCAGCTCGGTCCTTATTTGTCTGCATGATCCCCCGCTTGTCATATTGTCTAGGCCCGTCTTTAACTTGCTGTACCGACCATTGCGCTTATCCCCTGCCGTTTGCAGTCCGGATGCCGGCCAGGTTAAGGCATTGTGGGATATGCCTGGGCATCCAGAATATTGTCTCAAATTGCGGCAAAGGCTGTAAATTGGGGGCCATATCTGAAACCATTATCATCCAGGAGCCATACTGCTTGGTCGCATCAAAATGTTTGTTCTAGCGTTTCATACAGCATTCGGTGCTTGTGGGAAGCCATGGCAGGTGACTTCCAACCAGTGTCGATATGCAAATCAACCTGTCAAAAAAGTAGTTTCCCCTTCTGCGCTTGGCCAGCGAAGTCAAGACTGTATCTCTATTACAATGGACCCACGGGAGTTTCCCATCTCTTAATTGGTGCCTAGTGGGATCGGCGCTATGGCTTCCAATTTTGACGTCCATGGCCCTATGTTCTTCTTCAGCAACCCAAGCGACCTTCATTCACTTGTCCAGCCCTGCACTAGTATGCTCAACTCCTGCGCCAGAGTCTGCATTGCCATTTTTGTACTCATCTCAGGTGTCCCTCGTGCAACACATGCCCATGACGTCTTCCCTGGAGACTGCTAGAATTACCACCCTGTCACCCATCATACAATCTCAACCCCTTTTTCTATGGACTCGCTTGTGTTCTATCTGTGTTTACCGGAATGGTTAAACTAGTCTCAGTTTTGTTCTGCCTTCCAGCCCAGCCTTTACCTACACCCCAGTTTCAGTATTGCCACCGCTCTCAAAGGGTCTTTGGCTGTGGCTACTCGCGACTCGTTCCAAGCTAGCATCAGATTGTAGGCCCTTCCGCTGAGCTGTCTCCAGTGAAATGTGGTGGGTCGTTTGGAAGCGGTCTCTTCTGTGACAGGCAGTGCGGTTTCAATGTCCTCTAGTGGCATAGTCTTCTCGACGATGCTTACGATCTGTGATGCCGCGCCTTTCGCCGTGGTCGCGTTATGTCAGACAAGTCACCTGTGGTGGACTCCTGTAGGAGCTTCTGCTGCTTAATTCAGATCCTCTTGTATATCTACGTCGAAACAGTGACTCGCTTTTCGTGAGTTGGCTCTGTTTCCGTGCGCAAGATTCCAAAAATGGGGCTTGTGTCAGTTATTACTTTGTGGAACAGTTTCTCACTTGCTACAAGCGTACTCATGGATCGTTTTTGTACTACCGGCCGCCTCGATTGCCGTAGACTTCTCTGTCATAGTCGCACTTGAATTGCTGTTATGACTTCCCTCAGGAGACTAGTCCCGCTCACTTATGAGTTAACATAGGTCCGACCGTCTTGCCTCCTCTGCCGATCTGGTAGCCTTGATCGACGCTCTAGTGTGCGCGATGCCCATAAAGCAAGGCCATCCAGGTGACGTCAACAGACAGGGCATGCAAACTGGATGAGAAATGGTCTGACATTAATAGGTCCTTGATACTTAGGAAGGCTTTCGTGTTCCCCGTTACATGATGGCCCTGTCCAAAGTGTTTTTTTTATTTAGTGTCTATGTAGGCGGTTCTGCTATTGTTTGCTTTCATAGGGCGAGGAACACGTGTGAACCATTTATGAGGCTAGGGAACTCTTGAGGTCAGTCTTGTTCCTGAGGCCTGGGAGCATCTTTGATAGCTTCAACTTATTTTTTGGTGGGCTTCGAATCCTTGTTCACCTTCGATTAAGTAGCCCCGAAGAACTCGCCCGCGTTAGTGGCTAATTCAACTTTTTCCCTTTTTACTTTGAGAGCTATTTCCAAAATTTGTTAAGGACTTCTCTGCATCTGGGTCTCTAGTGGTTTATCTTTATTTGCTGAGAACCTAGTACATTGTCGCAGTAGGAGTGGACGACACTTTGATTCGTTATTAGTGTTACATGAGTTTTGGAACACATGGGGCAATGCTTAACACCGGCAACAATGTGAGGCGGTTACGACCTTGACTGCTCCTCTGTGTTCGGATAGTCTGCGCCCTCTGCCGTAAGTGGGTGGATCTACATCTGATAGTTGTTGTATAGGCCTGGTCTTCTCCTCCCAGTGAGCCAGCCTCTTGATCTCTTCGCAAACAAAAGTTTTTCTCCCCTAGCGAGTGGCAGTAATGTTGCACTACCACTGCGGTATGTGCTTCTTTCTTGAGCGCATGTCATTGGTATGCCTTATGGTCTCCGCAGATGACACTGATCCCGGATTGCTCTTCACCGGATACGCTGTGACGATGTGGCTTTCCAGTCTCTGCATGCGTCAATTCGGCTCTAACACGCTCTTGTGTGCTGTTAATCTTGTTCATTTGTTCATCATCTTTTTGTCTTTAGGAAAACCGGGTCCTGCGTCTCGGGCCTATTTATCATGGATGGGGGCTTTTTGGGTCCTCTAGGCTAAATAGCAAATTGGGTCCCTTGTACTTGTCCTTGGCGTCCCCGCTCTCGGGGAAAACATCTGTATGGAATTCTCCGCCGTTCACATATAGCGCTCTCTCCCAGTTGGTTCTAGTAGTCGTTTGCGGCTTGATATCCGGTCATCCCTCAATTCCATGGAGCGCGAACCATCCCGACTCCTAATAGGCGTATGCGTGTCAGCGGTCGGACGATGGTCGAGGCAAGATATTTTCGCTGTGTTTCTTTAATTGAACTAGAATGTCCAACACGAGTACCTATACCTGAATTCGTTTCCCATAGTCCTTAGCAACTAGTCTTCTGTAGTTCTCTCTGTTTTTAATGTTCGCGGTACAAGCTACACACGCATAGTATCTCCGCGATTCCTGAATCATAGATAGGAACGACCCTGAGTCAACTTCCATTCTCGCAGGGTTCCCCTCTCAATGCTCACCTCTATTCGACTATTCTTTCCATCTCCGCCAGCTTCGCGCATTGGCTCGGATTGCGTACTGTCTGAGCGTTTTCTCTCCCTGTCACTGTGTCTCCTTGTTGCGGTTCAATCTACTGCGGCTTTGTTTTCTCATGTCTGAGGCGGCTTGTGCGCCCGTCTTTTGGGACTGTAGTTATTTTTTGTTGCGGCAGACCCTTTCGATAGTACCATATATCTCACAGCGATTATTGCACGAGGAACCTGCATTAAGCTCGCGTTGTGATCTCCGCGCGACCCGCACAATAATAACTCCCACAATTTCTCCTCTTTTCAGTGCCATTTTTTTATCTGAATGGGTCTTGATGATCGTCTTCATGCCGTCTCTCGATATCACTCTGATTTGATGTCTGTAGTGGAAGTTGTTCGCTGTGGGCCTGTTCTTTCTCCCTCTGCCTATCTTCGTGCCCGGGTTTGGTTGGGGCAGTGTAGGATTGTCGTTCATTCTGCCGACACCTGGTTGCTGATCTGCACCTTCTTTGCTGCTGCGCGGTCGTCCTCTGGTGCCTCCTGCTAAATGCCTCAGCCACGGTATATGTTTGACCCGATTCAGAAATTTTGTCTCTTTCAGCGAGAATCACTGGTCCCCTTCAATGCCCCTTAGTCGCATATTCTGGAACTCAACCAAGGCTCCTCCGATGTTCTATCCAAGGCCTGCTACAAAATTCGTCGGCCCCCTATAGTTTCATCCTCCCCTTCTCTGGTCCCTCTTTATGTAGAATTCGTGCCTTTTTTAAAATTTGAGACCACGTATGTAGTGTGCTCGGGCGATTTGATTCAGGTTGGACCAAGTCATCTGTTTGACATCTCTGGGTTTCGCCAACACCCTTCACCATGTTAAAAATGGCTGGTCCACAGTGTGTAAGGAAGACAGCCCTCTTCCTTTTGTCTGAGATTTCTTCCCTCATCGTCTTGCTTCTAAGAACACGAAATCCGATCAATCATACGATTCCCAATCCTCTCATCAGGATTGAAATGGTGCGGGCAGCACGTTGTTAACCGACCACTCTCTCGCTCCCGAGCTTCAATCTGTCACGTGCGCTCGAGTATCACCTTCTACGCATCACCACTTTCGTCGCCAATGTTCCGTCTGAAAGAAGCGCATAGATCCGTCGGTTCACGAAAGCAACAACTTTTATATTTAAACGCTCACAGGCAAGCAAGATCACGGAAAACATTAGCCACCCTGGCAGCCCTTCTTAACAGTAATGCGGCCCTTGACCTTGCACTTGCTGCCGATGATAATCTAGTCATTCTTAACTTTCATTTTCACCCACGCTTTCGCCGGCTTTCCGGCATCTGTCTTCGCATACCCATTCGCGTAAGTGGCCTTTTCGGCCAATCAGAACGAGGGACTTGGAACCTACCAAGTTCTTAATCAACCAATCCGTAAGTGGCCTTTTCGGCCAATCAGAACAAGGGACTTGGAACCTACCAAGTTCCATAGAGAACACCGGCAGCCCAGGCAAAAAGTTTATCTCGCAGGCTTACAAGCCTGGCCAGCTGGCTGGAAAATAAATAGTTATCTGCCAGACCTATTCATCTCTACCCCCCGCCTTTTAATCCCAGAGGTAGGGTGGGGCCTCGATAGCAGTGGTGGCTCTTCCTTCCCCAGGATTGGCCCACAGCTTTCCACTGCTCTCCCCTTCTCTGCCTTCTGCACAGCCACGCATCAGGCACTGGACCCAGCTTTTCCTCTTTTTCTTCATCAACCACCTGGATTGTTGACTCTCCATATGAGGGCTCATGGATGGCCCAGTCTCCAGCACCACCCCCTCTCTCTGTAAGCTCCATTCCCTCTTCACCCTTGAAGCTCCCAGATTGCCCTGAGGCTGACCCTGAATCCACGTCTCTTCCTCCTCCTCTGATTTGGCTGCTGGAGGGGCCAGCAGCTGACAGGCCACAATTTCTACATAATAGGAAATGCAATGCATAATAGGAAATGCTTCATCCTGTCCCCCTGCCCCGAATTAAAGGATTAACTCCGAATTAAGGGATTATAGGGTCCTAACAAGGAAGATTTTAATATGAAATACAATACTATTTTTGTCTATTTATCATATTTATATGGCTTCCCATCTCATAAGAGCATGACCATGGCTGGGGAATGGCTTGTGTAATCAGTGACACTATGGAGTTTGGATCTGGAGCCCATGCCGCATCACTTCAATGAAGTTGTGGCCCATATTTCATCAACCTCTAAGCAAATTGTCAAGTGTTTTTGTTTTGTAACTAAGCTTCTTTTATCTGAACACCCTTCATCCAATTCCTCATTCTGTGCTGTTGGAGAAATAATTGATTTTCAAGACTTGGGACTATCTATCATTGTGAATAATGTCACTGAGAAGTAAACTTTCCAGTATTCTATCCAAGAGGTGATGCAGATCAGCAAGAAACAAACTCCCTTCTTCCTATTCAAGTTACAAACTGACCAGAACAGACCAGTGGAATCTTGCTTCTCAGTTTATTTCCCAGCCTTAACCAAAAGGTAAAAAGTGTCGTTAAAGGCTACACAGTTGTTCATACACTTCCCTGTTAAATGTTTGGGTTCAAATGCAGCAAATGCATCAAAAATTATTGAGAACACAAGTTGACAAAGTTCTTGAAAATGAACAGGTCAAGATCTTGTGGAACTTTTGAATCCAAACAGACAGACAACTGACCCACAATATGACTGACATCACTATTGTGGAAAAGGGGAAAAATGGTTCATTGATATTGCAATACCACGTGATGCACAAATTGAAGGGAAACAACTAGAAAAAAATAACAAAATATCATACTTTGCAAATTGAAGTTGAGTGAAGAAATCAATGGTTGAACCAATCGTAAACAATTAATTACCCAAAGGGCTGCCTAGATACATGGGAATTATTACACATGAATATTCTGACTTTACACACACAAAAAATCCTACTTGGAACTGCCTATATAATCAGAAGTTATCATAACAGCTCTTAGGTCCTTGGGTAGGACTTGAACTGTTAAGTTTTTACCAGTCCCAGACTGTTACTTGAATTGAAGATTAAATACTTCTTCTTCTTCTTCTTCTTCTCCTTTTCCTTCTCCTTCTCCTTCTCCTTCTCCTTCTCCTTCTCCTTCTCCTTCNCCTTCTCCTTCTCCTTCTCCTTCTCCTTCTCCTTCTCCTTCTTCTTCTTCTTCTTCTTCTTCTTCTTCTTCTTCTTCTTCTTCTTCTTCTTCCTCTTCTTCTTCACATCTAACTGGTCTATATCCACTCATTGGCAAACAGTTTAACAACATACTACAAGGAGGTGAAATTGAAGAATGGTTAACATCTGGGAAAACCTACCTGATAATTAAAGGTATAGCAAAAGGGGCAGCACCAGGCAACTACAGGCCAATTAGAATTAGAATTAGAATAAAAGAGTTGGGAGGGACCTTACTTGCTTACCAACAACTTTCAAATTGCTACCTGGTGTAATAGCTGATGCAGTCCAACAGCATCTAGTTAAAAACAATCTCTTTCCACTGAGCAGAAAGGAAACTGCCCCAATAGCAGAGGAACAAAAGATCAACTCCTAATTGACAAAATGATTTTGGAAAACTGCAAGAGAAGGAAGACCAACCTAAATATAGCATGGATTGACTACAAAAAGGCTCTGTCACATGACTGGATAATCAAGTGCCTAGAAACAACAGGAGTCAGTAGAAACATCAGAAACCTTATTGAAAGATCAATGGCACAATGGAAGACACAACTGCAGGTCAATGGGGAGAGACTATCAAGAGAGGAATATTTCAAGAGAGGAATCAAGAGAGGAATATTCATATATCAAGAGAGGAATATTTCAAGGAGATTCATTATCACCACTACTATTTGTCAGTGTACTGTTTCCTTCCTAGGGGAGCTCCATAGTACTGCACATCTTTAAATCCCCTCTCATGCCCCGCCCAAACATTCTGTAAGGTGCTATATTAGACATATTTCTACATCTGCACAATGCAACACAGACTCTTTGCAGCTTCTATAAAATAACCCATCAAAATGATGATGATGATGATGGAATCCTTATTAATTAAGGGTTTGGAGCTGCTCTTTTAAAGTTAATATATCATCTTCATTGATTATGCCAAATTATACATTCTATATCAGTTCTCCATGCACTGCACTGTATTCAACATAGTTGATTATTACCATTACACTGAATCTAATTGGGTCTGTTGACACAAGTCCAATTTGGGACAAACTCTGTACAGAGTAATAAACAGCAAACTTCTAAATCACGGCTTTTTTTTCTGGGAAGAGTTCATTGATTTAAAGGGGATTGCTATAATGAATGGTGAGTAAATATGTATCTTGGAAATCCCAAATGTACCATTTCTCATTTTCTAATGTGTGAATGAAAAGCATAGAACAACTCCAGATTCTCTTTCTCCATACATCCGTTCATTTGAAAGAGACTGATTTTCTGCCACTTTTAGATAAGTAGCAACATGGCATCATGTAGGTCATGACTGCTCCATTTTGCTTTTTGCTAAACAGACACAGCCTTTTTCTTTCTTTTGTGCAAAGCCAATTGAAAAGCACTCAGGAATAATATATTGAAACACATCATTCATGCTTTCCATCATATTTTTATCCTGAGCTTCCCCAGCTTCTCCAGTAAGGTTTGCATGAAGAGCTGGAGTGTCATTTCCAAATGCATTTTTCATTGTGCAGCCAAGTGCAGCCTCTTTAACATGGTATAACCCTAACCCTAACTTTAACCATAACCCTATCAATAATCCTAATCCTAATCCTTGGGCTAACCCTCAACCTAACCCTAATCCTAGCGCTAACCCTAACCCTAACCCTGACCCTAACCCTAACTTTAACCATAACCCTAACCTGACCTTATCCCTATCAATAATCCTAATCCTAACCCTAACCCTATGACTAACCCTAACCTCAACCACAACCATAACCTTAACCTTAAGACTAAACCTATGCCGAACCGTAACCCTAACCTAACTCTAACCCTAACTTTAACCCTAAAGGTAAAGTTTTCCCTCACACATATGTGCTAGTCGTTTCCAGCTCTAGGAGGCAGTGCTCATCTCCATTACAAAGTCAAAGAATCAGCGCTGTCCAAAGACATCTCTGTTGTCATGTGGCCGTCATGATTAAATGCTGAAGGCACACTGTACGCTGTTACCTTCCCACCAAAGTGGTCCCTATTTTTCTGCTTGCATTTTTACATGCGTTCGAACTGGTAGGTTTGCAGAAGCTGGGACAAGTAACTGGAGCTCACTCCATTACGCTGGGCTAGGGATTCAAATCACCAAACTGTTGACCTTTCTGATTAACAAGCTTGATCAGAAACAAGCTCAGCCACTGAGCCACCCTAGACAACCCTAAAATGAGCAAGAGGTTTTTGCAAATGGCATCAACAGAAGAAAACATATCTAAAACATAAAAATTCACTTATACAGAGAGTCAGGCCTGCAAAGGGGATTGATTGCCAAGATTTAATGATGGGTAATGGTGTAACTTACTGTGTTGAACCTGCTGTAAAAAATTATTTCAGTATATGTACATGTTTGTACAGTACTGTGAAAGGAGATAATTAAAAGAGAATTGTAGAATATTTATTAAGAAAGCAGATATTTGATTGAAAGTATGAGAGGATATAAAATGTAATTGTAATAGAAGACTATGAAATGGTTGCACAAAATAATATGTAAATCAACAAGCACACTGTATGAATATATATGGAAGATGGTTTATGTTTTTATGTTATGTTTGTTTATGTTTGTTTTAAAATCAATAAAAATTAAAAAAAAGAAAGAAAGAAAGCAGCCTCCTGATTTTCAGTTCAGTGTCAATTTCTTTCCCTGAGTCTCATCTTAGCTCCACTGAAACTTCTCAGGCAATTAAGGTGAATTAGAGCCATGGTGGCACAATGGTTAGAATACGGTATTGCAGGCTGACTCTGCCTACAGCCAGCAGTTTGAGTCTCACTGGCTGAAAGTTGACTCAGCCTTCCATCCTTCCAAGGTCGATAAAATGTGGATCCAGGTTGTTGGGGGCAATAGGCTGACACTGTAAACTGCTTAGAGAGGGTTGTAAAGGACTATGAAGCAATACCTAAGTCTAAGTGCTATTGCTAAAGTGAATTAGATTCAGATCATGGAACGATTGTTCAAGAGGGGTTCCTTGCATGCTGACAGCAGCAAAGAAGAAAGCTTCAAGAGATTACATTTTGCCAGCAATGGCACTTTGAGAATAAAAATGAAAATTTTGTACACGTTTTGATCGCAAAAACTTGGACTAGTTATGATGACCTAGAAATAAAGCATCAGTCCATAAAGTAGCTTCACAAAGATTTAATTGCAAAGGGGGGTGGGACCCTCAGTTAGTTTTGGGGGGATACAGATGTTATTATTTGCAGAGATTTCCTTGATTCCTACACCCTTATCCATTCAGAGCAGCGCAATGCAACGCTCCAAACTTTGAGGTAATTGATTAAGCAGAAGTCAGGAGCCCAAAAAGGAAATTTTGCAACAATCAGACAAGATTCATTCAAAAAATAATTACAAATTTAAATTTCATTGATTTAATTAATCTGTCATAAATTCACATTTGGCCTCATACAAGTTGTATTTTTTCCTTCAAATTGATGTAATTCTTTGTGGCCATTATTTGACTTAAGAGAAATGTTGGGAAGGAATGTAGGACTTGCTGAAGAGATAAAATAAAGGATTACTTTGTAGTGTCCTTAAGAAGCTTGTTCACTGTTGAGAAAATTATTTAGCTAGTGATGGTGATGTGGAGAAGTAAAAAAGAGCTAATTTCAAGAACTACATCCCTGTTTTATTTATTAAAATAACCCTATTTAAAGTTATGGAAGTGGAGGCATCATTTTTCATTCAATCCTTTGTTATATTTGTACTGCAGCTGTTTGAGTTAGACCATTGAATATGCAACTATCAAATCCATTATTTCCATTAGCTTACAGCTTTGCTTTGATGTCAATAAACTTTCCAGCCATGTTGTTTTAGCTATAAATATTTTTATCATCATTCTGAAATTTTATTGGCTTGGCCTCTAGAGACGCAGTAAACAGAATTATAGATTAAATGTCAGAATAAAGTTCATCCTGCTTGTTATTCACTCAGATAAGTTCTGCAGTTTTATAAATTTGTTATTACCCATATTTGGACAAGGCTGGGCTTCTGGAAAAGAACTGAGATTTCTTTACCCGAGATGTATTTAACAACATGCCCTGAAAACCACGTATCATGGTTTCATTTGCCAGTTCATCTTGTTCTACAGATTACTTATATCTCACATAATGGCTTTTTCAAATAAAGTTGGAGTTCTCTCAAACAGAGCTTCTTTATCTCAGTCTAGTGAAAAGAAGGATTAGGAGTGACATGATAGCAGTGTTCCGATATTTGAGGGGCTGCCACAAAAAAGAGGGAGTCAACCTATTTTCCAAAGCAGAAGAAGCAATGGATGGAAACTAAACAAGGAGAGAAGCAACCTAGAACTAAAGAGAAATTTCCTGACAGTGAAAACAATTGAACCATGGAACAACCTGCCCCCCAAAATTGTGGGTCTCCAATACTGGAGGTTTTTAAGAAGAGATTGGACAACCATTTGTCTGGAATGCTATAAGGCTGTGATGGCGAACATACAGCACACGTGCCAGAAGTGGCATGCAGAGCCACTTCTGCCAGCACGCGAGAGGTCGCCCAAAAGTACTCCATTGCACATGCACACATGCACCACTACCTGACAGCTGATTGTTGGGTACCTGGTGCACATGCGCAGGGGTGTGGGGTGCGTGGGAGATGTGTGTGCATGCAGAGATGCAGCAAGCAGGGGGTCTCACACACATGCACAGAGATGTGCAGCCCATGTGGGGGGATGGAGCATGCATGCACAGAGATGCATGGGTCATGGGGGGTCATGCATACATGTGCAGGAGGCATGAGGGGGCCCAGCATGCATTGCCTTCTGGGTGCTGGTACGTGAGTGCACATGCAATTTTCGGCATGGGAGTCAAAAAAAGTTAGCCACCTGTTGCAGTATCTAAAGTTACTCCATCCTGTGCATAGTCACGTAGCAGAAAATGAGTCATACCTGAAAAAAGGCCGA
>BHFT01045293.1:0-49195 GCA_004320025.1 Laticauda laticaudata | reverse complement strand
AATTCAACTTATTTTGGCAAGTATTAAGCAAGGTCAGAATCTATATAACCTCAGGAAATATGGAAATAGAGAAGGTTAAAAGTCAGGTTGCGTTGGGTGGAATTTCCCCTGCTTGCATTAATGGATGATTTATTCCCAGTGCAAATAGCAGCATGAAAGGAATGAATTTGTCCAGGATTCTAGTAAAGAACACAAGATTAAACTTTAGTTCCTCCCATGCTGCAGCAGTCCTCGTAATTATTAACTCATTCCCAAGCTTTTATTTATATGGTCAAAAGCGTGTGATTAAATTGGGTTAACTCCATGTTTGATTTGGTTGACAGTGGCACCAAGGTAAAAGATGGAACATAAGAAGAGCTACAAGCAGAAATGAGAGCTTTCTTTCTGAATGTTGTCAATTCACCTCATTCTTCACCTGTACCTTTGCTGCCATTTGTATCTGTGGCCTGGTTATGTGGTGGTTTTCAGATAAATAAATAACAGACACAAATAAATCACAGGCTTCAGTAGATTTCCTCTGGCAAGGTTGAAATTAATACTTCAGACAATGTATCACAGTGGTGGGATTCAAAACTTTTACCACTAGTTTGGTGGCTGTGGCTTGGCGGGTGCGCTTTTCACACTTGCATACACTTTTGTGCCATGCAAAGCAGCTGTGCTTCAAAAGCAGAAGATAAAGGGGAATATGGGAGCCCAGACAGGTGGGTGGGCCCAACAGCAGAGTGGCAGAGAGAACTGGTTCAGTCACCACTGCTCATCGCTGCTACTGGCTTGGCAGAACTGGGCCAAACCAGTAGAATACCACCACTGATGTATCAGGGAAGGAAGTTTTCATTTTAAAAAAAGGATGAGTCTATTGCCAAAACTTCCTTGCAATGTAGGAAGTAGAGAAATAAGACAGAATTACAATTGATAAAATATTATTTCATTAAGCTTGCAAACCCAAAAACTATTTATCTTCTGCAATTACATTTGCTGTTTTTTGCTTAGAAATAATCAGAATTTTATTACATTTTACTTGATAAAATAGTATGTTAAGTTTGCAAACCCAAATTAAGTGATTCATCTTCTACAGTTACATTTGCTGTTCTTGATTTAGAAATAACCAGCATTTATATTACACTTTTCTGAAGAGCTCAGATAATATCTGGTTGCTTCAACAGTGAAATGGGTGGTATATAAATTTATTAACAATTACAGGAATCCTATCCACAATATGCCATCTTGCTGCAGGAGCAAGCGACAAACAATTTCATGGTTAATTTTCAGAAATACCTTCACATGTGCATGTCGATTTTGATACTGAACTTTGAGCATTTGCTGTCACTCTCTTTGGGTGTTCACTTAACATACAAAACAGATAAGAAAAGCCTTTTAGACTGTATAGAAATCATTCAAGCCTCATCCCAGAGCTAGTTCTCATAGTGGTTCAACACATCAAGATAATAGCATTGTATTACTCATGGTCCTGACTAGTCCTCAATAATTAAGAGTTAAGGAATGTTGGTTCATAAACCCTATCCCTAACCCTTTCCTGCTTGAATTTGCCCAGTTCCATTTTAAAAGCATTTGAATTGAAGGAAAGATGCAATATAAAGCTAAGAACTACAAGTTTATTTTCTTGTAAGGATCCCAATTTTCTGATATTTCAGTTGAAGATTCTGATTTGGATTGTGAAAATGAAGGAAATCTCTTTCCCCATTTTCCACACCATGTCTGACTTTATTATCTACCGTATTCTTCAAAATCCATCCTTCCCTATCTGTCTGTCTGTCTGTCTGTCTGTCTATCCATCCATCCATAAATACATACACACATCTATCATCTCTCTCTCTCTCTCCTAGCTATCTAGCTATCTACATTCAACTATTACTTATAGTATTCTTTTGTTTCCTTTCTAAACTAAAAAAAGCTCTTCATTCTCTTGTCTTGCCTCATAAGAAACTGCTCTCATTGGTTGTTTTTTTCTGTAACATGAGAGTAGATCCATAGATGGGTGGAAGGATGGATGAATGGATGATTTCCATGCTGTTTCTTTTTTTTCCCCCTCATACTAACTCATTGCTTCTCCATTGTTCTTATCTATCCAGAGACATTAATGACATCATGGCATGAGCCATGGTTAGAATGCAGTACTGCATGCTAACTCACTGCTCACTCCAGGAGTTCGATCCTGACCGACTCAAAGTTGACTCAGCCCTCCATCCTTCTGAAGTTGGTAAAATGAAGACCCTGGTTGTTGGGAGCAAGATGCTGACTCAATAAACAGCTCAGAGAGGGCTGAAAAAGCACTGTGAAGCAGTCTATAAGTTTACGTGCTATTGCTATTGCTTTGTATTAGTCTGAATGTTCTTCAAGGCTTCTTTTCATTTTATCATCTCAATGAAAATAGGGACCGGTTCTCTATGGAGCTTTGTCAAATTGCCTCTTTGCCAGCAGCTGAGGAAACTGAAGCATTTCACCACTGAAAATGATAAATCACATGCTTGCATGCGTTGATGTAGCTAATTCTGTCTCTCACTCAGGTCAACATTGAAGGCAGTTTAGACCAATTTTCATATTTCAAATATCTGAGCACAGTATAGCAGCGGTTTTTTGAATGATTGGTCAATGATATTTTTTATTAAGAAATATAGTGTGTTTTTAATGCACTCATGATAGAAGCTAGAAATCGAATCTGCTTAATTTTGTGAGTTTTCAACTCCATTCAGTTTTGTTTCTATTCTACTCAATCCAACCCTGGTGAGATTTTTAAGGTATCTATATAATGCAGGATCATGTCCTGATTTTTCTTAGTTAAACAGGCTCTTTGGAACAGAATGTTTGTTTGTTTGTACATTTGCCTCTAGAAAGATTTAGAAATGCAAGTGGTTCAATTAAATTTCTTATGCATCAAGCACATTTTGTCTGTGACTTCGCATGGATGTGAGCATGGATGTTGAGATCTGGATTGTAATAAATGGGAAATGGAAGATGATATTTTTTCTTTGTTGTTTCCTTCTTATGCTAAGTGGAAAATTCTTCTATTTTCCAATACCATATTTTGGGGGTGGGTAGAGGGGTGATAGGAACAACTGCAGTCAAAAGTTATTTCCATCAGTATAGTGTGCATGGTAAAAACTAAAATCACCTTCACCCTGTGTTAAAGTCCTAATAAAACCCAGACACCCTTGAGACACAATAATGTAGTTAATATAACTGTGTGGTTTGTCCCAGAATGTAGTTAAATTAAATGCACATATGGAACTGGTATGAACAGGAGGGAAAAATGTTATTTTCACCATTAAATGGTTGCAAATGGCACCCACACAACCACATGCTGCATTACGCTAATTAATATAACTGAAGCAACTGTTGACATATTGGAATAGAAACGTGGATTTTTGAGGCATCTGTTTTGACATTCAGACACTTTTTGAGGGCTGAGAATATATCATTGACACACAGAGTAACGATTGCTTGAGGAAATATATCTTGCTCTCCAACTGCATCCAGTTAAAAATTACTGCAGAAAATCAATGAGAAGCAAATAATTAAATATAATCTGGTTTTTCTGTAGGCAGGGAACAAAATATAGCTTGTTTAAAGTTCAAAATTGGGAGAGATCAAGTTGTTAAAATTAAATATTCTTCTGGCTCACAGCTTAGAAAGTCAGTAAGTTCCCAAGAGGTTGCTTAGGCATAGCTTCCCAAGATAGGTTTTAGACTGTTAAACAGTTATTAAGTACAAATATACAGTACTGAAATCAGGGGTTTGCTTTAATACTAAATCCAAAAATTTTCCTTCCTCCCTCCCTCCCTCCTGTCATGCCCCTGTCAGCATCTGATTCTGAGGGGGAGGCTGAGCAGCTGACAGGGATTGGGAGTGTGGCTTTGGTGGCTGTGGAAGAAACTGGGGAAGGGCAAAGGCCGGCTGGGCAGAGCAGGGGAGAGGTAGAGCAAGGGAGGGGCAATTCAGAGGAAGACCCAGGCCCACCCCCTTTTCATCCTAGGGCACACAGGTAGGAACAGTGAAGGGAGCAACAAGAGTTGCATGGCTTACAGGGGAGGAAAGGGCCCCAATTCCCTTTATTAGCTGCAGCTGAGAACACAGTGTTTTAAAAGGGAGACTGGGCACAGCAACTTGTTGGAAGCAAATCTGAGTTATCTTTTGTCAAGGCTTATCTGGGTTCCTGACATCTTCCCAACTGTGTGTGTTTTGTTGGCCTTTGAAGTCTACAATTCCTTATTCTGTCCTGTCCAGTTAATTGCTGCAGTGTGGTTTGCATGGATTTTTATTTACAGTTTATATTACTTTGTTTTTGGACTGAATTTCCTCCACTGAAATAGTTTTTTTCTTCAGCTGAAAGTAACTGGACATTGGGGACAAAGTTGGAGGTATTAAGGGACTTTTTTACTTTTGTGACTGTGTTGCCTTTGTGCCACACCCCGGGTCATCACATCTTCCTTCCTTCCTTCCCTCCCTCCCCCTATTGCGACCACCTGATACTAGCAATATTAACCAGTGTCAATTCTATGAACTTGATGTTATTTCTGCTTTAGTCATGTTCTTTCCAACCGGAGAAATAGAAGTAGATAAGATTATAAAAAGGAAATAAAAGTTCATATTTACAGTTACTAATTAGGAAAGCTATTTCACCAATAGATCATTCATTAAACGCTTATGTAGCTGATTATATGAAGGCTTGTTCTTTATAAATAAGTTGACTAAAACTTAATAAATTCATTGTTCATTGGATTGTTACCTGGACAGTCAGAAAAAATGGCTCATTGTATAAATGTCTCCCCCCTCCCCCCAATATATCTTGTATTCCCCTCCTGCTTTCTGCCTGGGTTTTTCAGATAGGTGCAGCTAGAGCAGGCAAGACACACACACACACACCATCAACAACCAGGAAATCATTAGAAACACACACAAATCACTTCCAACCAAACACAGAAGCGGCATCGGGTTGTTTTGGAAAACACAAGAGACCCAATGAATTTAAAGTTATCAGCAAAACTTTACTGGTTACAAGTTTGCTCTTTCTCATACACAAACACAAACTTTTCATCTTATCTCCCCAAAGGGATTTTTTTTTTTTTTAGAAGATTNTATCTCCCCAAAGGGATTTTTTTTTTTTTTAGAAGATTACTGACTTTTGTCCTCTCTACTTATGTCCCTGCATCACCTTTTATCTCCCTTCACTTTCTCCGTCATAGGTGGACCTGGAAACTGAAGATGTCTGGTAGAGTGTGCACTCTTATATACTGGGCAGGGGTGGGCAGTAAATATGGCTGGTTGGCTGAGGGATTCTGGGAGTTGAAGTCCACAGATCATAAAAGGTTGTAATGAGGCTGTAGTTGCTCATCCCTGCTGTACAGTGATTCCCTGGGTAAACTCTGAAGTTATTTTTCTTATCATCCCCATGAGCACTTCTGCAAAGAAGTGTGAATTGTTTTGGACTGAGGGAAGAAGACAAAGCATGAAAGTCTCCAAGGTGACTTCCTAGGAACTTAAGCCATTCAAATAACGGTCTGGTTATTAATGAAATAATCTCATTGGACTGAGTTCATTATGGTATCCAATGTATTGCTTTTGACTTATCCTGCTGGCTTTTAAGTTATGGATGGTTATGGCTCATTTTTGTGCAGCTTGATTAGAATTGAACCAATTGTGATTAATGAAAACCACAGTGAAACTATCGTTAAGAGTGAAAGAACCAAAGTGATGTTTTCCTCTTTGCTCTGTATTTGCTTGCCCGTTCTTGTGAACTGACACTGCCAGGAGATAATGATTTTCAGAACTATTGCAGCCTACATTTTGCCAGAACACTTAATCTAGGTTGGAGGACTGAAATTTTACAGCTGAAGTTTAGCAGCAGTAAGCAAATGTAGAAGAGCATGCAAGCAGCTTTTGAAGGATTTCAATGATGCTTGAAGCAAATGTCAGCTTAGCCCGGCTAGAGTAAGAAATTTGAGGTTGTGCTGCTTCTATTTTCATTAGTGTAAAAGGAGAGGAGAGAGTGAATCTCTGGGAAACTTTCAAAATTGCTGTTACAGTGACTGATCTCCAGTAAATCAAGCCGCATCTGTTTTCTGATCTGGTCTACTTTGAAGATTTAACACGAAGGAGATGATAAAAACTCAAGTTCTAGAAAATATTTTTCACAGGTCCAACTAACCTAATCATAAAGGATAAAGGAGGAACTGTTGGTGGGGTAGCAGGGAGCAGAGGGAACAACAGAATATACGTTTGCTTACACAAAAACATCAATATTTGGCCCCTTTATCTTCTCCTTATAGAGACAAGGGACCAATATTACTTCTTACATGGAAAACAGAACCCATATTTGCATAGTTATAACTAATATGTCCAAAAATGATATAGACATGTACACACTGATAAGGTTAAAATTACAACTTGTTCCACTTCACAGCAATATACTGGGACTGGAAAAATCTACTCATTTCCTCTCCTTCGCAATTTTACTTCTGTTGTCATCAAGAAAAGACCCAGACTTCTCAGAAAAAGCTTGCCTCTGAAGCCAAAATACATATAGACCTAAGCACTGAACATCAATTTGTCAGTGTGAGGGTCCTGAAAGTGCATGATTTTCCTCAGCTGTTTATGTTCACTTATTTTTCAAGATTGTTATAAACTTCATTACAAAGCTGTATCTTCTCACATGAATGGCACCTTAGGATTCATTGATTTTGTAGCTATACATTTTATACCTGAAAAGTCACGTGCTCTTAATTCTACTTATTCCATCAATATTCTGCTCTATAAGTCACTTTAAAATTTTCTCCTTTAGTAATAGTAATTATTACATTTCATTTCAACCACTGCATAGTCCAGACGCAGGGGGGAAATAAAGAGAAACAAAAGAAGCAACCTGAAGAGAGAGAAAAGGGGGGAAATGTCCTTAAAAAATCAAGAAATTGAAAATTCATGTCATTTCTGAAAAATTGTGATTATTTTTTAAATTTTTCAAAAACATACAGAAAAGCACAAATATAGAAATTATAATTTACATGTAGTTACATGTCCACAAACCTCAATTTAAGTAAGATCAGTACAAAGATGAAGACAGAATTAAATGGTTATTGTAACAGATAATCTGTAAGTAAAAGCATAACTTTTTGTATCATGGCCAGAACAATTTTATATAGCCAGAAGTCAAAAATTTGTAATGTTTGATGCCAACATGGTTAACTTTCTTCTCCAACTGTTTGCAAGTTAACGATGGTACCAATTTGGTTTTTCCATTTGACTGAACTGAATTTTAATTTGCAAAGAACAATTTTACGAGTGGGCTATTTAAGATGGATGCTGCTTCAATCTCCAATACAGATGGGAAGTCCGGATGAAGAACTCAAGTTTATGCATCAAGGCCCTGCCTGTAGTTATGATAAAGCATCTAACAGGCATGATGGTCCATTCACTTGTAGAAATGGATGAATGTCATGAAAACTGAAGATCAGGTTTAAATATTTGTGTATTGTCACTATCGTATTAAATGCATTTTAAATTTAATCCAGTCTGTAAAATTTAGTTTAAATAAACATGTTAAAATCTATCCTTAAAATATCCTAAAACCAAATCCATTGCCTTTTATTAACGTTCATAAGAGATGTTATGGCTGGAAATATCCAATTATTATAAACTTAACATACACCATGCATTATTGTGACAAATTACTATTTATGTTGCTTCTTGCAAAGAAAACATACTGTCTTAGCCTTAGCAATTTTTGTTTTCTTAATAGTTTGCTTTGCTTTCTGAGAAATTGAATATATTTCTCTTAAAATAAATTCATTCCCAGACTGAGGATTCAGAAATCCAACAATATTACAGTACTGCATGATTCATAGGCTTAAAAAAAGTAGCTAAAGTTATTATACAAAAAAAATGTGATTTCAATTTCAGGGACACAAAGTTGATATGAATGCAAATTTGTATTTTTAATTGCTTAAAGGAAGATACAAAATGGTCTCTTCTCACTGTTCACATTCCTGTTGTGGATTTTGTTGCTCCTTTTTCTCCTGCTGCGCATATAAACCTAAAAGTAACACAAAATGATGTATTTTTCTCTGCATATGGGCAATAACTGTAGTCTTTCATATAATACCTGCATCTTTTGCTAACTAGGGTATATTTCATTTAATATGAAATCATAGTAGAGAAGAGAATGTTAATTATTCTTTGCCAGTACATTGCTCCAGTAGCTGCTTCAAACTGAAGCAAAATTATGCCTATGAAATTGCAAAAAAAAAAAAAAAAAAGCCCAAAGGTAAAAGTGTTCAGTTCATTTTGTTTACAAAAGAGGTGTAGAAAGGTTTTTTAAATGTAAAAACTGGAAGCCTTTATTCAAAAATCCAAAGAAAATAAAATAAAAATCAGAAAACAAATTATGCAGAGGAGGAAGTGGGAAGGAAGGAAGAACAAATACCAAAGAATTCAAGGAAAAATACATAGGAACCCTTCAAAAGAAAAAAAAATGTTTTCATTCAAACCAGGAATGGGCATTTGTTTTCCAAGTCTTAGCATTTTTTTAAAAAAAATAATGCTTAAATAATAAAGACTATCAATTGCAAACCTTATGCATACAATGGATACAAGTTGATACAGAATTCAGGGAGGCAACACGTATTTCCCCTAAATGTTATATGAAAATGTAAGAGTGCAAGAATTCAAATTACAAAATAAAGGTGCATTTTCCCACTCCCAAAAATACAGAGTGATTGGCAGGAAACAAAAGATGAAGCTTATTACAACCATAAGAGAGGTCACCTCTCTCCATAGCAGAGTGCTTAGTCCCAGAGATGCTTAAGGAAGCATAAATACGTTTATTCCTGCTACCTAGATATATATCTGCTAACTCAAGATAAGCATCATTGTTGTGAATATGAATATCTCAAGCGCTAAACTGCTTACATTTCTGCAATGAGGAAAAAAGAAAGAAAAAGAACCTATTGGGAACTAACTCGCCTTCGTTGACATGAAAAACAGAACAACCTTTCTAAAAGCTGGCTTATTATTAAAATCCCTTATGTGAAGGCCTTCTTGTCGCCTAACAATAATGTAAAGTGATATTCCATGTTGAAAAACCACACTATCCTTTCAACTACGCCGTGCTGCGGATCTTCTTTACTGTGAATATCCCCTTTGCCAAAAGAACACTGGCTGGAATGCATAGAGAAGATGCATTCCTAGTCTTTAATTGCACATTATGACTGTAGGCAGATGGGGGAATAGTGAGACAAGAGATATGCTTTAGCAAGAAAAAGGCAGAATCAGGTTAGCAACTTCCTTATGCTAAACCTTAATGAGATGATAAATGCAAGAGTGAATTTAGATTTTCTTTTTTTTCCCCCATGGAAATGGGATCCAAATTCATCCTTCAGTCACACACTTAGAATATGCCCTTGTTCAGACCCACATATTAATTCTTTTGGCATTATACATGTAAAGCTTTCTTGTGGGGAGGCTTATGCTAATCAAATCATCCAGCTGAATTAGCCATGTGCAGTTCAATTGATGAGAAGAAGCTTTTAATTTGCATACTTCTTTTTTTACACCCCCAAATATCTGTAACCTGAACAGCTACTAGTCTGATGGGGCTCCAGCCCATGTTTCTCTGTCAAAGCAAAATTGCATTAAATAATGTGGGAAGAGTTAAAGAACACAACTCCTTCTCAAACTGACAACTAATCAGATTCTCTTGTGACTCTATATGTATTTCTTCTCTGGTTTCCTGCAATTATGTAAGATGGTAGCAGGGCAGCAACAATCCTTCTTATTCTCTTAAGCTAAGAATAGCAAACCAAATGTATGAAGCTGTAAGATATCGGCAGCCTAATGCTTTCTTCATGAAATCAGCTCCTCCCGGATTTCAAAATGGCAGTGATTTAAAAACTCCATTATACGTTACGCCATTATATTGCCAACATCTATGAAGAGGGTAATTTTACACAATTAAACCATGACACACACCCCTCAAAAAAAAGTGTGCTGGGACAATCTTGTTCAGCCCTCAGTAAAAGAGATATAGAGATACAAATTGTATGATTAAAAATGTTCTAATGTGCATAATCAGATGAATGTAATATACATCCCAGCAGAGTCCCAAGAAGTTGGTACAAGTTGCCTGCGTCCCCCCTCAAAAAAATCATTAGACCAACATAATGGATAGTACATAATACTGTGAAGAACAGTTACCCCTTTAAAATATTCCAGATTCAAACATGATTTTAGTTAAGTCTTACTGTATTCAGCTGCTTAGCAGACTATATGCATGGATTTTATTTTTTTAAAGTTCTTGCTGATTAGCACATATATATATTGTATATGTATATATGTGCAAGACAAAAGGCAATGCTTAATATAAATATTGACTAGAATGAACAGAACCAGCACTTAAAGCTTGAACCATTCTGTTTTTCACTAAGCTGCAAAAAGAATCCTGCTTCAGATACAGTAGTCATTTTTCCCTATTCGTCGGAAGGTAACTGGTGGATTGGAAGTTCACATTTGATAAAGAGAAAGGAATGTCTGGTTGCTGCAGCCTATGAATGAAAAAAAAAGCAAGAGTTACATTTCAGCATGGGCTGAGTGGATGAACAAGAATCCATTCATCTTGTCATATCTTGCAATGAAAGATGCTACTTGATTACTCAAATGGTCAAGTACTTACAAAGAAGCTTTGGGAAATCAAGACAACTTCACTAAGTCTACAAATCATAGGCTTTTCAACCTCTTCTGTGAGTGTCAAAATAGTTTTTTTTAAAAAAATTTAAATCTCTTTGGAAATACCAACGCTATCAAATGCTTGATCAGTTGGTACCACTGTTAAGAGTTTTCAGCAGCAATTCAGCTGGAATATCCACCTATCAGGCAGGCCGAATTTTGCAGACTTGAACAGAATTTGAATTGAATTGAATTCTTTATTGGCCAAGTGTGATACGCCACACAAGGAATTTGTCTTTGGTGCAAATGCTCTCAGTGTACATAAAANCCAAGTGTGATACGCCACACAAGGAATTTGTCTTTGGTGCAAATGCTCTCAGTGTACATAAAAGAAAAGATACATTCGTCAAGAATCATAAGATAAAACACTTAATAATAGTCATAGGGTACAAATAAGCAATCAAATCATACTAGGAAACAGTCTATATAAATTGCAAGGATACAAGCAACAAAGTTACAGTAATACAGTCACAAGTGGGAGGGGACAGGTGATAAGGAGTGATGAGAAGATTAATAGTAATAGTAATGCAGACTTCGTAAATACTTGGACAGTGTTGAGGGAATTAGTTGTTTAATAGAGTGATAGCGTTCAAGGAAAAAACTGTCCTTGTGTCTAGTTGTTCTAGTTTGCAGTGCTCTATAGTGTCATTTTGAGGGAAGGAGTTGAAACAGTTTATGTCTGCGATATGATGGGCCTGTAATATTTTCATAGCCCTCTTTAAAAAAAAAAACATTTTTCCAAATTGCCACATAAATCCCTCTGTCTAAACAAGTATCTCGTATCAAAATGCTACATGTTCTCTCTTTAGGCATCTAGAATTATATGCATGCTTTTAAATTGTTTGTAATACATTTATATTGCAATTTTCATTTTGATTTATAACATGAAGTACTCTGAAGGCTGTTGTCACAGAGCTGGCTATTACAATATTTAAAAATAAATTCACTGGAGTTAATTAATGTGAAGCCATAATAAATGAGAAGGCTACAACTTTTTATCACCAAAGTCTTCTAAGCTAATAACTAATAGGAAAATGAATTGATTTTAAAAATTGTTAACTGTTACACGTGAGAAATTTATCCATGGTTCTTCTCTGTCCCATCTTATATTTATAACTGTATCCATTTGAAGGTTTTCTGTGAACTTAACGAACTGCTCCTTGTATCATTACAACTTCCAGCCTTTCCTTCATTCTCTCTTTTCCATAAAATATTTGGTTTATCTTCTCAATTGTAACTAAGGCTAAAGGATGTGGAAAAGCATTTGCACCTTTCTTAACTCGCCTTCATTTTGCCTCTCTCTCACTCTATTATAGGATTTAAACTCCTTGGCAGAATTCATTTAAGTTGTTTATTATTTAATTTGTTAAAACAGGATACATGTAAATGTCACCTAAGTTGTGATCACATCTGGGCAGAAACAAAATAATTCATAATGACTATTTTGATGTGAAATAAAAAACAGTGAACCACAGTCACTATGAGAATTAATAAACTGAGAATACTGTGCTTCAAATCTCACTTTGCCACAGAATTTCTAGTTGACATTTATTAAAGCTGTCTTCAACTTACAATGCATGCATCACAGATTGAAATAAGTGAATAATAATTCTGGATTTGTATTACTGTATATGTGGCCTTATGTGTGAAGTGCTGTGAAATCTGTAAGAATATGTAAATGCTTTTATAATGATTAAATTAAACCCTTAAAATTATCCATCAATTAAAACTCATCACCTCCTTTGAGATTTAAGTGGAATACACTTTAAACTTTTCAGATATGAAAAGCGTGTTTTAGGAGTCTGATCTAACCTCACTATGAAAATATGAAAGAGTGAATGCAGGTCTATGGATAAATCCAACAGAAAAAAATACAAATTATACATAATACCAATTTTATTGTCCACAACATCCATAATGAAACATTAAACTGTATAAGAGTTGATTAGAACATGCCTAGAAAATAGGCAGATATAATAAACTAAAAAGAAGGACTATCACAGAAAAAAATATCAAAACTTAGTACTACTTGTGATGAATATTTGTAGAGATATTGGGGGGGGGAGGTTATTGACAAATTAAGCTTGAAAAATCAAAGACAATGTTCATATTTTCTGGTGTTCGGCATGAAAACATTTCTTTCCATCCACTGTTAGCTGATGTTTTTCCTTCAGATCCAATTTAAGTATTTACTTATAAAGAGGTGTAACATGGCTTACCTCTAATACAAGAAGAAAAATCTTGTTCTATGAGCTGCCGCCATACTTTCAGACATATTTCTAACTTTCAGGTAATTAACAAAACCTCGGAAAAATAGAAGGAGGCCTAAAACCAGAAACAGAGTATGAAATATTTAAAAATATTAATTATTCTGGCACCTGCAGTGCACCTTTGGCTCATATTTAAATGTGATCTACTAGAACAGTGGTGACTAAACATTTTGGGCTCCTGTGCCAAAAATTGTGCATGTGCTTGCGGGCCAGCACCCAGAAGTCAATGCGCACAGCTCCACCTCCTGCGCATGCATACATGATCTCACCACCACCTTACCTGCACTGTGCGCCTCCCAGCTGATTTTTGGACCGTTTGAGGCTTTTCCAGCCGCCCAGAGGCTCAAGGGAAGCCTCTGCAGCCTTTGGAGGCCAAAAAATGGGCCTCTTTTGTCACTTCCTGTATTTCTGGAAATACAGGAAGTGATAAAACAGGCCTGTTTTTTGGCCTCCAACGGCTGCAGAGGCTTTCCTTGAGTCTCTGGGAGGCTGAAAATCAGCTGGGAGGCGCACGCATGCACAGTGCATATAAATTTGGCTAGGGCTCATGTGCCTGCACAAATGGCTCTGCGTGCCACAGGTTTGCCATCATGGCACTAAAACAACAAGATCCCTTTTGCAGTTGCTAATATTGAGCCAGGTACCACCTATTCTATACCCGTGCATTTGTTTTGTTTTGGGTTTTTTTTTGCCTATGTGTATTTTATTTTACGATGAAATATTTAATTTCAGTAATAATTTCGATATGGAAATCAAATCACCAAAAGTCATAACTTTAGAATACTCAAGCATCTTACTATGCTACAAAAATTCTGCTTATGGCATTGGTCTGTGACAGACTGCTAGATCCATTCTTGACATCGATAAATACTCTCACAAGGACACATGCACCCATTCATGATATATACACTATTTCTTAAATTTGCCTTTGGATTTTTATCGGGAGTTAAAATCAGAAAATTAAACCTTTCGATCAGCACTTACCAAGTACAAGAAATATCCACCAAAGCCAGTACTGTCCATTGAAATAGCCAGTAAAGTAATCTGAGAACTGATAAAGGAAAAAAAAAGGCAAGATATACTGTGTTAAAGTTATCACTGTGATAAATGAACATTGCTGATGCAACACAGATGTATTTTGGATATACAGAAATGTTCAAAGGAAGTACAGTTAATGAACTGAGGAAAAGAAAAGAAAAAGTTCTAATACTATTATTAGAACAGAAGAGAAAACAGGCATTTTGCTACATGTAGTTGCAAAGAACTAAACAAAGAAATCTAAGCAGTTTGTGGAGAAAATATTAATGGGTCTCTTTACCACTATAAGTTAGTTCACCGCTTATAATAGTTCTACTAGTACATAAAATCCCACTCAGTACCTGCCATCCAAAATAATAAGATAATATTTTTATTATTAAAACCAAAAGTTTCCAAGATGCTAATCTTAGTACAATGTAAGGCAAGTATTAGAAGTATGTTGAAAACCCTGTTAGCAATTTTAACTGTTCTCCAGATGTACTTTAAATGGCTTGGTTTAAACTTTTAAAGTCATAAATAAACTTGGAATTTGGCTATCTAGATGACTACCTATTTGAATATGATTCGGTTTAGAGATTAAGGACCACAGATATGGCTTCATAAAAGTGTTCTTCCTTTCTGTGGTCTGCTTCCTGACCCCCTCCTATGCTGTGAACAATTAAAGAAAGTCCTTTTCACAAGCTGGATTCTTCTTCTTTTTAAGTGCAAGGAAGGAGTAATTCTTTAGCCAAGGTTTATTTTTAAGGTTGTACTAATTTAAAATATTTTTTTGCAAAAGAAATTTAAAATCAGATAAAAATGGTTGCTTCTGTTCTTTTGAGGTGGTATTGGTGAGTGGCAAACAAATGTATTTTGTATTTTCTAGCAATGCCCAATTAGTCTGGTACTTTAGTCAAAGATTAGGAAAATAGGGGGGAAAAAAATCATAGAACAGTCTTCAACAATGGAATCTGTGGTTGATGTACTTGTTCATTTCCTAAGGCTTATAAATCAATTCAGGGTAAGGAACGGATTAATTTCCTCTTATTAGTCAATAACGCTGTTATTCCAAAACATTGGAAAACAGAAGTATTTCTTTCTTTAAATCAATTAATGTTAATCGTTTAATATATGGAAAACAACTTTTGGATGAATATTAATGCAATAAAGAACTTTGAGATTCATTCAAATATACTTACTTTATACTTTAGCTAAATGAAAAAATTGTAATATATTTGCATTTGCATTTTTCCCAAAAATGTATACAAGTACACATTTTCAACTTTATTTTCCTTTCTATTTGCTTAAAAATTATGGGGTTATCTTTAGTTTACACCCTATCCTTTTTGTTGTTTGCTTTAGTAAACAACCATAAGTATTTTAACATGCATTTGTGAAACAAATGCAGTAGGTAAATTGACAAATACTCATTTTTAAAGGAGCCAGCATCACCATTATCATGTAACCCCTAGTCCTTCTTTTCACTAAACTAGATATACTCAATTCCTGCCAACATTCTTCATGTGTTTTAGCTTCCAGACCCCTATTCATCTTCGTTGCTCTACTTTGAACTCTGGAAGACCTAACACAGAAAATCAATGAATTTCTTGGATCAATTGTTTTTACATATTATTCAAGGTAGCAAATATATCTCTCTTCCTCTTCCTATTTTTCCCACAATAACAACCCTGAAAGGTAAGTTGGGCAAGAGTGAGTGACTTGCCCAAAGTCACTCAGCTGGCATTCATGGCTAAGGCAGGACTAGAACTCATGGTCTCCCACATTCCAACCTGGTACCTTTACCACTACACCAAAGTGGCTCTCATTTAACACATAACTCAAACTAATTTAATTCATAACAAGCCAAATCATATTCATATTTCAGCAAGGAAAAAAGGCTTTAAATAGTAAATAAAAGTAAAAGCAGGAATTCTAAAATGCAAAAGTCCCAATAACACCACACAAAATAGCCATTTGAATTTGGTTGCAATATACAATAGAATTTAAAGTTTCCATATGTTGACTTTTTACTTTTCCTTCTTCTTGTGATATATCCGTCATCGGATGTTGGTGATCATGTTGACAATTCTATTTTTATCAACAGCCACATGAAAAAGTTTTTACTTTTTACTAGAAGAGAATAATCTATCAACTTTATAATAGACTAAGAAATATACAATTAAATACTATAATGGTATTTAATTTAATATGCTTCCATATTGAAACTCACCCGGACAATAAGAATCCATTTGATCAAAGACAATCCAAATCCACAGATTGCACCATATCTTCCAGCTATGGTGTTAGTTATACAGAATGATAAGCAAAATCCAATCCAGTTGAAAATGAATGCCACTAAAAAATCACATACATACACACAAACACAATTTATTGTTAAAACTTGACTTAAATGGGAGAGCATTTGAGAATTTAAATATTTTTCCAAATGGAAGGCAATTTTTATCAGTTAAGCTACTTGGGATAGAGAATTGACATCAAGTGATGGAAAGGCAAATTATTAACCTTTCTAGATTTTGCCAGTGGAAAGCCAATGTGAAATCACAAAAATAATTTTAGAAAATGGTCCTTTGGTGTCCTGTGAGATATTATATTTCAGATGAGAAATTGTAACAAAGATCTAGATGAGAACTGCAAGACAGAAGCTTCTTCATGAAGTTATCCTGGTGAGAGAGTGGAATCCGTCCATTCGGACATGGAAGCCTGACCAAGAAGCCATTGTTTGCTTGCAATCAGATTTCTGGTTTCAATGGCTAATGAAATATCATGAGTGGATGAGTTATGTTTGGATCCTGCCTGATGCCACCATATCATAGAAATATACTGTGGAAATCAGTGGAAAATATAGATTTCTGTTCATCCTTTCTGAGTTTTACCATTGCTGAGAAAAAAAATCAAATCTCTACTGCTTATACCACATCTGTTGCAATAGCTTAACAATCACATTGTCTTCTAATGTGTTAGTATTTACCCAAATCTACAGAATTGGAAAATGTATAAAACAGGTATCTCAAGGATTGTCTACGCCACATTTGTTTATCTTTGTGTTAAAAACAATATTTGACATCCTCTTTTGGCAGTTAGGCAGGTAGTGACTGGAGAAGCCTATAATGTATGTGGTTCTCTTGGTTCAGAGAATTTTCTACAGCTGAGTTTACTGCCTTAATATTGGCATTTCAATCTGTAATTTTAGGCCTGTCTCAAGATGGCTTTGTAGTTGCCATGGTTGGTGTTAATTTTTAAAATATGCTTTTAGCAGGTCACTATGGAAATTTGAATTAAAATAAGAGCACTTTTTTAAAAATGTCGCTCATTGTTTTTGTATGCATAAATTATGTGGAACAATTGCTGTATTTTCATTCCTGATAGAACATTGTTCAAAAAAGGTATTTAAAAAAAG
The DNA here is from genome assembly GCA_004320025.1 of Laticauda laticaudata. NCBI lineage: Eukaryota > Metazoa > Chordata > Lepidosauria > Squamata > Elapidae > Laticauda > Laticauda laticaudata. Next base: position 31,759 of record BHFT01045293.1, on the reverse strand, counting down.
ACTCAAAAAGGTTATCTTAAATATTTCAGAGAGCATATTTTATGTAGTGCATAGTGCATAAGGTCTTCTTTTAAGAGTCCATTTTTATCTTGTTAATATATTTATAAGGTTTATTATTTCTCCAGGATATGTACCCAGTTAACTGCCATTTATAGAAATATTAATCAGCAAGAATATAATTTTCTTCCCATACTACTTTATCTTTCCTATGATAAAACTGCTGGAAGTTAGAACCTTAGAGTTGTAATGAACACATTTGTCACAAGGTGGCAGTCACATACCACAAATGGACTGCAACCAGTTTCATTACAAATTATATTTCCAAGGCCTGCATATAGAAATAAACGTTTTTCTTCTCTCCATCAGCAAGAGGTAACCGAAGGAACTTATGTGACAAACATATACAATTGGTCAATACATCGTTTTCAAATATTCTGCAACAGGGAAAAACTTAATTGAAATTATTAACTGAAAATATACATTTTCAGCATTTGCAGAAAAGACAGTCACATTTTCTTAAAACCACTGCCATATCCTACCAGCACTTCTGCCTTCCTATCAGTTGTGCACATATATCAGGGGTGTCAAACTCAAGGCCCATGGGTCTCATTTGGCCAATGGGGTGCTTAGATCTGGCCCGCGGGGCTGCCCTAGAAATAGCAAAGGATCAGCCTGTGGTGCCTCTGCTAGCGAAAAGGGAGCTCAGGAGGGCCACGGCCTCTGTTTTTGCTGGCAAGACGGTTGCAAGAGGCCGTACCCAGCCCAAAAGCCTGTTTTTGCTGGCAAAGCAGACAGAGGCCACCACAGGTGTCCCCAACACGAGTGACGTCAAACTGGCCACCTCCCCAGGCCATGGCCCCCCAGCCCCCCCGCTTAAACACAACCCTGNACCTCCCCAGGCCATGGCCCCCCAGCCCCCCCCCGCTTAAACACAACCCTGATGTGGCCCTCAATGAAATCGAGTTTGACACCCACCTCTGATATACATGTATCCCTCAACAGAGAAATATTCTTCTTTAAAGAAAGTAACTTAAAGCAATAACAGAAAAATTACTGACTGAAAAAAGCCAACATAAAAATGCCATCATTCCCCACACGGAGTTGGTCTGCATCGCTGAAGTCATCTCTCGGGGGATATTCTTCTTCCTTTAAGAGGACAAAAAACACCTTTTAACAGAATGATAATCAGTTAAAGATTTTGTAAATCACAACTTTTTTCAGCAGTGGGAATCTATGTATAAAATCAAGGATGCATTACCAAAGGGATGTATTTCGGTTATCCAGTTACATCAAACGTAAATTTGTCATGACCCTTCATTAAAATCAAATCAACAATATACCTTCAAAATGCATCTTATGTTCATTTATCAATAGCAGCCATATGCCCCAGTTTTTAAGTTGTATTTCTAGAGTAAAAATGATAGAAACATAGAAAATGGACAGCAGAAAGAGACTGAGTAGTCCATTGAGCCTGCCTTTTGAGGGTTTTTTCTCTTACTTTATGTTTATTTATTTATATTTTTTAAATGAGATTGCCTTTAGATGGCCTTTCTCTACCTCTCCTTGACTAACCTAAAATTAGCAGCAGGTGGAATTCATGTGCTTGCCCGTTAGAACATTTTACCTTATTTTGGCAGAACCTGGATATAATATACATTATCAGGCCTGAGTACTGTAGTCATTGAATTGGAGTCTGGTAAAAATACCAGTTTTCCAGGTTTTAAAAACTTTGGGAAAAAGGCAAAGTACTTTTGTACCGTTGCCATGACCAGAAGTCTCCACCAGGAGCAGAACTCAAAGGAGATTTTATCTTATTAAAAATAAATAAATAAAAGGTTTAGGAGTTTCCATAATCAGGCCTTACTTAACTAAAAATCATTTCTATCGCACACAACACTTATTGCCAATTACTGTGATAACCACACTTGTAATAGACAGTAGCCCTTGAAGCACTGCAAAATGAGAAATATGGAGGGTAAATGCAATGTTATTTTATTACTCAATTCTAATCCCAGCTTTGACACTGAGGACACAGAGAAACCTCCAAGCGGCCTCAACAACTCTCACACGGAGTGCTAACGATCAGATGATTGCAAGGAATATAAATAATTCCATTCTCCACCATTCAGTCCACCATTCAGAAACTAAAGAAGTTTCTTGGACGAGAAGCAAAACAACTTCAAAGAAGAACAAAGTCCAACTGCCTTTTGAAAAAAAAGCACCTTTGGAACTATGTGTTTGATAGTATCTCTTAGTAGCTAAGAAAGTCATTCTTTTTCCAGAATGATGTGTGATTCTCTGCAAGTGAGTATCTTTCATTAAGTATATAGTTTGTTTTCTTGGGATACTCCCCTCGGGAACATTATGTTGTAGGGAATAAAAGATTCTCTAGATTTCCTCTTCCAATGGTAAGCCAGCCACTAGACTTTTAAAAACAACACACTTTTAACTGTTCTCATTCTGTGACTTGAAACCTTTTCTTTTATATGTGAAAGCAGGAAGGAATGACTAATCCATAGTATAATCATGAGTTTCATGTACTCCATTCAAAAAAAGGCAGGTATATTTTTATAAGGTGCAACATCTGGCTGCCATTTATAGCACGTGTGCTATTTAGTTTTTATTTTGTTTTGTTTTGCCCTAATGCATGCCCATTGGCAGAATATTTCACATTTTTCCACAATGTTTCATGGAAAGCAAGAATGTAAGAATAGCTATCCTTTCTATTCTGACGGAAAGTTTGTATTACTTAATATCTGATGTGTATATATTGGCCAAACAATGTATCCAATGATAGGCTAAGATCATTCTTAAGGATACAAAGGAAAAGACACTGGGCCCACAAGGTTATTGATTCCTGAAAATACATTTATAAGGCAAACCAATAATGAACTAACCATGAAGCCCAAATGTTTTTATCTACATGTTGGCCACAGTGGGGCCATGCAAAAGATCCATATGGGAAGGATGTGATACTTCAGAATTTCATAACATTGATAAATTGCAAAATACAGTAAGTATACAAGTGATACTGCACTTACAACTTTACATCCCCCAGTTCTGAGACGTGCAACACATGGCCATCCAAACATGCAACAGCAACAACAGTAAAACTATCATAACATTGAATCCACAAAAGTACTGAAAGCATTCTAAAATTAATACTTTGCTGGTATTCAAACGCCAGAGGGTGCTAACATCCTTTTAAAAATTACATGAAGTCATCTAGGCAGGCCCCCTTATATTTGTTTTGTCTCTCCCCCTCCCCCTGTATAAATTGTATAAAGCAGTTTATCTGCATGCAATTTCAAAGAACTAAAATTCACAGCACAACACGGAAGCTGCAACTCTTCCCAAATAATCTCTGTTTTTCATTTTGAAATACAAATATGCAGATGTACACTCAGCAGAATTATGCAAGCTACTTTAGAAAGCATGCACTTTATCCTTTGAAACAAGGTAAGCTGCTATGCTATTTTAAGTTTTTTGAAAAAAAATTCCAGTCAGTGTATTCCTATTTTTTAAGTGGAGTTATTCTTAAGCAACAGGTTTATTTCATAAAAAAGACTTTCAACAAGTGGAAGAATGATACTTTAAAGTATATTTTATTCATGTATCACTTTCTACACTCACTAAATACTGAAACAAGCAAAGATTTAAAGATGTCAACTTCCTACCTCATCATTAAAAGTTATTTGCCAAAATAAGCAAATAAACAGGTTATTTCCTTTTAAAATAATGATAACCTTAGAATCCCTGAAATTATGTTTGAACGGGGTAAACATACAGGGGCTCATGAAATCTGAATTAGAGTACTATAACTTTAAGTTGAGATAGTCAAAAATTATATGCCAACAGATGTTAATTCTTATATAGAAAAAAATAGAATGATTTTGCTGGGGTACATTTTTAATTAATTATTTTTAATAGTAGTCACAGAATAAGTTAAAGCACTGAATTCTCCAATTATTGAAAATCGTATCAAGTCACATCTTGATATGTGACCCTTTAAATCTGCTGATCCTAATTACATGAGAAATGTATGAATAATTCACAGGTATTATTCCAGGTACATGAGAGAATGAGAAAGAAGTGATGCAGTGGCCTAAAGGTGGAGCTCTCGCCTCACAATCAGGAGACTGTGAGTTCAATCCTAGGTAGAGGCAGATATTTTTTTCTCTGGGCACACTGAGAACATATTTGTAGAAGAAAAACTCCGCATTGGCGACAGGAAGGGCATCTGGCCATTAAAACACTCTGCTTGCTCTATTCAGTTGCCCAGACTCCACCCTGCAAGGGATTATGAGGTCATTAAATGAAGATGATGATATGAGAGAATGAGAAATACACATCCGAACTCAAGTTATCCTAGGATATATTATGACTGAAATTAAATAACCAGTCATCATCATGAAAGCTATCAACAGTTTTAACTATTTTTATATTTAGTTTAATTGGGTTACAGTATTTTTCCTTGAATATTCCAGTGAGCAGAATCCAAGACAAACAAATATTTGATACATTAAGCTGGCATGTTTCAGAATGGTAGAATCTGATCCCTTACTCTGGTAAACAACTGGTAAGTTATTCATATAAACAACAACAAAATTGTTTTATTCATTGATTCAATTCATTTTTCAAATTGCCTCCTGCTAGAAAATTAATTGTATTGGAAACTTTATTTGCTTTTAGAAATAGTTTTTCCCCGCACACACAATTTCATCCAGAGCTCACTTGCTTCCTGTACTGGAAACAGGACCTAAACTCTTAAAACTTAAAAGCTGTCTAATCGGTATTAGGTGCAACACAAAAGAATACTAGGACTATTTAGTTCTTCCAGTTGGAACTCCAAGAGGCAGCTCAAGCATCATGTAACATCTGTGGGAAACCTCTTAAAGTACCTGGGTCCTTTCCAAGAATCACTGTGTACAGTGAATTGACCTACAACAGTTTGTTTAGTGAACTGTTCAAAGTTACAAGGGCAACGAAAAAAGTGACTTATGACTGTTTTTCACACTTAACAACCGTTGCAAGCATCCCCATGGTCACTTGCTCAAACTTCGGGTGCTTGGCAACTGGCGTGTATTTATGACGGTTGCAGTGTCCATATTTTTGGGAGGATCAAATTCAAAGCAAAGCGTACATAGTAAATACACAAATAAAGTACCTCAGAGCAGTCTGGAATATGGATGACCTACAATACCTCATTCACGGTATCTGGCCTTTTAAGCAAAATGCCTCTATAATTATTCTCCATCATTATCAGAGCTAGATATCCTTACAGAAAAATTCTTAAAATGAAGATGGAGATGAAGCCAGAGATTTTTCTTCTGAATTTAGTGGAAAAAGACTTTGGAACTTTGGTTTTATATGTGTTGATGGCAGCAAGACCACCGTATGCACAAACAAATGGAAGGACACTTCCAATTCCCACCATGGACTAGATAATTTGATGGCGTTGGCAGAGATGGCTAAATTGACTGTTTTGATCAAAGAAAAGAATATAAGTACTTTTGTTGCTACATGGACTTCTGGACTTTGTGCTTAAAGTGGGAGGGGGGAATGAAACTTTGATTTTGAGTTTTACAGATTAGATTGGTTTGGTTTTTACAGAAATGTCTAGTTTATAAAATTTTGGAAAAGTAAAAAGTTGAGGTTCTATGTTAATGCTTATTCTATTGCAACAGAAGGAGTTAGAAGTCAATGCTTTTTGTTTTTTTCTTTTCTTCCTTCCCTCATCATTTTGCTTTCCTCTTTTCCTCCTCGTTATATCCTCTTATTTGCTTTCATATTTTTGTATTTTATTCTATAATATTTTTTTTAAAAGAGCTAAATATCCTTATGAACAAAAATTAACCCATGCATAATGGGTTGAAATATGCCCTATTTTTTATTTTATTTATTTATTCAATTTGTGTCCATCTCTAACCAGAGAGTCAGGGTGGCAAACAATCATAAACACAATTAAAACAGTCAAAAACACAATACAAAAAAGAAACCAAATGCAAATAGCAGCCAAGAGATATTATAAGCCATCAGTGTCCTGTATTCATTTTATTGGAACTATATTCTTACTGCATGCAATAGGATACTTCCAAACAGAAATGAAAGTATTGTAATTAATTTGAGAGGGAAATTTTATTTAGAAAATAAAATATTTTTTTTAAATGACTGTTTGCCATAAATAAACTTCACTGCAAAATCTAAATTTCACAGAATGGAACCATACCTCTGGTGGACTCAGGAATATTTCATCAAACAGACTCCTAGACTCCCTAAAATGGCCGTGCTAAGCATGTAAAGAAAATAAGACAGAAGAACTAAACGTGTGTTAAATCATTCTGTACAAGTCAAAATGTTAAAATTCTGTCTCTGCAAATTATTTTTAAATATATTTTAAAATAAAATTTAAGATACAATGAAGTTAAAACCAAGGACACAGAAACCCAGTAATTCAAAGTTTTGGGGGGATTAACGATAAGTTATTCCTGTTAAACACATACAGTGAATTTTGCTCAACTATTTGTAGCTGACTCGTTGCATCTTTTTTTTTTTTTTTTTNTCTCCATACAAGATTATACTGTATTATTACATGCTTTCTTGGATTGCCTGGACAATATACAATATCATAAAAATATTGTTAACACAATATAGCAATAGCACTTAGACTTATATACCACTTTACAGTGCTTTACAGCCCTCTCTAAGCAGTTTACAGAGTCAGCATATCTGCCCCCAACAATTTGGGCTCTCATTTTACCCACCTTGGAAGGATGGAAGGCTGAGTCAACCTTGAGCCTGGTGGGATTTGAACTGCCAAACTTTAGGCAGCCGGCAGTCAGTAGAAGTAGCCTACAGTACTGCACTCTACCACTGTGTTACAGAGGCTGCTTGCATAGCATTTACAGATTAGAACCTGTAACTTGCATCACAGATTAAATAAAAGGGGCTAACCTGAGCTACTTCTTCTATTACCTGCCTAGGAAGTTGATGTAGCATAATAACTAGGTGGCACTTTAACTTGTGACATTATCAGATTAAAAACAACCCATTGATCAGAAATTGGGGGAGGAAAAACTGCCACTGCTGCTTGTCAAGGTCTGAAAAAAGCTACTGCACTGACCTGAATTTCTAAATACAAGGTAGCCCCCGACTTACAACAGTTTGTTTAATGAAAGTTCAAAGTCACAACGGCACTAAAAAACAGGGATTTATGATTGTTTTTGACACTTAGGACCATTGCAACAGTCCTACTGCCATGTGGTCAAATTTCAGATGCTTGGCAACTGGCATGTACTTGCACTGTCCAAGGGTCCATCCCCTTTTGAGACCTTCCAACAAACAAAAAGAATGGGGAAGCCCGGATTCACTTAACCACCATCTTACTCACCTAACAACTTCAGTGATTCATGGACTAGATGACCTATAAGGTCCCTTCCAACTCTGATTATCTGTTATCTGATTAAAAGACCTCCACACTTAAATAAGAAATATGTATCCTTAAAAAAAAAAAACAACTATGCAAACGTATAGAAGAACTGGGAAAAGCACTTAATACGGTGCATACAAAATGCAGATTTATGCAGCGTAGGTTCCAAAGTATGCCGATTACATAGCACAAACTGCTTACTCACTCTTTGGGCTGCTGCTTCTGCTGCCACAGCTGCCATTGCTGCAGCTTTGGCCTTCTCCGCCTCATCGTAAGTGGGAAGAGAGGTAGCTACGCTGTAGGGAGGCGGCACTGGGTAAAATTCGTTGGGTGATTCCACTTCTGTAAAAGAACAACGAGACTCTTCTGGGTGGGAACAAACAAGCAAGGGCTAAATCCAGACACTGTAAGACAAAGCTGCTGTTAATTCAACATGGTTCTCTGCCAGTCCTTGTCTCTAGAGCAGGGGTGTCAAACTCAAGGCCCAGGGGCCGGATCCAGGCAAAGGTGGTTATTCAGCAGGTTCTGACCAGTTCTGGAGAACCAGTAGTGGAAATTTTGAGTAGTTCAGAGAACCAGCAANATTCAGCAGGTTCTGACCAGTTCTGGAGAACCAGTAGCGGAAATTTTGAGTAGTTCAGAGAACCAGCAAATGCCACCTTTGGCTGGCTCCGCCCCCATCTATTCTCTGCCTCTCGAGTCTCAGATGATTGGCTGGATCTTCTTTTGTTGTCCTTCACAAGAGAATGGAGCTGGAAAGCAGGTTAGTGGGGTGGGGAGGGAATGGGATTTTGCAGTATCCTTCCCCCAGGAGTTGGGAGGGAATGGGGATTTTGCAGTAGCCTTCTCCTGCCACGCCCACCACACTATGCCCACAGAATTGGTAGTAAAAATTTTTGAATCTCACCAGCGGATCCAGTCCATGAGGTACTTAGATCTGGCCCACAGGGCTGCCTTGGAAACAGCAAAGGACCAGCCTATGGTGCTTCTGCCAGTGAAAATGGGCTCCGAGCTCAGTTTTCACTGGCAGAGGGTTGCAGGAGGCCATGGCAGCAGAAAATGGAGCTCGGGAGCCTGTTTTTGCTGGCAGAATGCTCAGGCCACTACGGGTATCCACGGCCATGCCCCCCCAGGTCAAACACAACCCTGATGCGGCCCTCAATGAAATCGAGCTTGACACCCCTGCTCTAGAGGAAGCTTGGATGGGTGGACAGGGTGTTGTTGTGCTGGGGGTGTTTGTACCATGCTTGATTTGTTTTGTAGCAGTTGGCATGTGACTGCACCTGCTTCTTTTTCTCCATCCTGATTGTGTTTCCTGTTTTGTTAACAGCTCATTTTGTTGTTTGATTTTTCTGGCCATTAACTGAATAAATAAATACATAAATTTCAATTTCAAATTTCTCTAATGGAAGCAACTCTATGGCCTGGGGTTGTCCCAGATTAACAACTTGTTCTCGATGGGACAATTGGAGGTTACACCTAAAGAAATCTTGCCTAGCTACGCTTGATGCATGTTACAGTCCTATCTGGGAAAGCCAGGAAGGTTTTGTGACGGTAATTCACACTTTCATCATAATCAGCTGTTGTACTGTAAGGCGCTTCACTTTCCCTTTAAAGGCCAGTTTGAAACAAATGTTAAATCAGTAGAGTGGCCCGCATGTTACCTGGCACTAAATTCTACAGGCACAATACATCTATGCCACGAGTGTCAAACTCGCAGCATCAAGTTAATGTCACGTGACGTATCAAGATTGTTTTTTCTCTTCATGGAGCTGGAGTGGGCATGGCCTGTGCGTGACGCATCCAGCCCACGGGCTGCCAGTTTGACACCCCTGATCTATGCTGTATGCCTTGCAGTGGGTGACAATAGATTTCTGTGTGCAGTTTCAAGTCCGACGTAGCAGAGTGTGGCGATACCTTCAGAACTATCTCCTTCAGCTAGAATCAACCAATCTAATATGACTATCTGGGAAACATCGTGTGTAATTCTCCAGTAATATAAAACAGGCAGGGGGAGGGCAGAGAGAGGAGGCATTATCATGCTGCCCAGATTATGGAACAGCTATATTTGCTCCCGTGCTGTTGGTTTTCTGGATGGAGGTCAAAATGGATCTCACTTGGAAAGTTTAACTTTGATCATAAGAATGTTTCATGTTGTTCCATTAGAGTTTTGATTATTTCAATGTATGTATTACATTTTTTTATTATTATAAGACTGACTTTATTGATTAATATTTATATCCATGTTTTTGCGCTGGTGAATCATATAATTTAGATTAATTTGCTTTTATTTGCCAAATTATGTTTGTTTAATTGTTGTACTAATCCTGGGTAACGTGCTATGTTTTCTTCTGTTTAATCTCAGAAATTGCAATTCCCATTTTCTACCCTACAAGAAACTCATGACCTTTTCAAAAATGGTATGTACCCATTTGCACCACTTAAAAGCAAGAAAGAATTTACACACTTCCTTTCTATGCAATTAGTCTTAATTAAATAGCAATAATTAACTAAATAGCAATAGCACTTAGACTTATATATTGCTTCACAGTGCTTTTACAGCCCTCTTTAAACGGGTTTACAGAGTCAGCATATTGCCCCCAACAATCCGGGCTCTCATTTTACCAACCTCAGAAGGATGGAAGGCTGAGTCAACCTTGAGCCAGTCAAGATCAAACTCCTGGCACTGAACAGTGAGTTGGCCTGCAAAACTGCATTCTAACCACTGCGCCACCATGATTTTTTATAAGACAGAAGAAATGGTTGTGGAATTTCAGTGTTCAGGCACATTAGCCAACAGTGTGTTCTACAACCAGGCCAAGTTTGTTGGGTACTTTCCATGATTCTAGAGAAACCGACAGTCAGCAGAAGTAGCCTGCAGTACTGCATTCTAACAAATGTGCCTCTGCAGCTCGAAATCATTTAAATCAAAAATTCTTTTTAAAAAATCATTTAATTATCATATGGGGGGGTATAATCCACATTTAATCAACATCAATTAAACAAAACACGCTACTCTCCTCATGCATAGAGAGGAAGGTACAATTAGACAAATTAATTATGTGAATATCCAATTTAGCCTGTTTGGCAGTGATATGTGAAACAAAATCATCTGACTTCTGCCCGAAAGAACTGAACAAAGCATCTTTAAGCAGGTCAGCAGAAGCGGGCACAGGAGTGCTGGTGGCATTATTTCAGCATTGCTTAAAATATACCTGGGGTAGTTATATAACCATGAAAAAAGGCAGTACCAACTGTTGGTGCAGCTGCTTCTGTAGCGATGGTACAATAAGGTGGAGGGGAAGTATCCACCTCAGGTAAAGGTGCCTCTGTTGGACAGGCTGGTGCAGTTTCCGTAGAGGTGGACGGTTGTTCAGCTGTAGATTCTGCAGGATCATCTTCATTATGAAGCTTTAAAGAAAAATAAGCAGAATTAAATATTATACACTCCAATATTGGACTAGGTAAGGTCTACTTAAGTGCTTGTGCTAGAATAGAAGTAAACAAGAGATTAATACTTTATCTTTCAAGCACTCAGGCACGTATAGTAGAACAGGGTTATAGGGGTGTTTCTTCCTCTTGAGTTCTGTGTTGCTTTCAACTCAACTATGATGGAGATCAAAAGCATGACAACTGATAGTTTTTCTTCCAGCCCTTCTATATTCATTACATTGTATGTTTTCTTCCTGATATTAATAGAGCTTTCAGCAATTGTATACTGGGATGTTGCACAATGAAATGAAGGAAGTATTTCAAAAATGATTTCTCTATTTAGCATCTAACTCTCTTCTTGCAACTGATTTTTGAATCTGATGACAGCTCACTGGTAAAACATGGTTTCCCTTGAAAATACTATTGCTCACATACTCCCTTCTGGTAATTATGGCAGCAGTTGCTATGAAAAAGAACAGCAGGGTAAAATTGTCTGAAAAACAACTCCTGGTGCTATCAAAATATACAATGCAAAATATATGTCCAAACCTGATGATCTTAACCATCAATTTTAACTTGGGAGCACAAAGAAACAACAGCCAATGACTTAATAGCTGACCATCAAAACCTCAATCAACCAAATAAGATGCCACATCCAAGCAAGCACTCCATAAATATGATGCATAGAACAACCCCAAACCCACGTTCTGGTTGAGAGAAGTTCTCTGACGATGGGTTCGAAGTCCGAAAGCTCAGAAGACTAAACCACTGTTCCCAATGACTGACCTAGATTGGACCCTTTAACAATTGTTTTTAACTTCAGAATTGCCTAAGATATCAGTCAGAAAGAATTAAAACAAAAAAGCCTACCTCGTTATCTGTACCGTAACATCTCACCTGTGCCCTAACAATCATAGGTAACCAAGAACAGGCAACAGTGTAGGTTGCCAAGGAGTGTTTTTTTTTTTTAAAGAATTTCACAGTCTGATCTAGAGCCCCCAAGATACAATCAGTACATAAAGACACAACACAAAGTCGGCAATATAGAATTTCAACATGTAAACAAGATATTCGTATGTCTGAATGCTCCTTCATCACTCACACACAAGCGTGTGTTCATGAAATTACAGACAGAGAAAAGGATGGCATTGCAGTCAACACTATCATAGCATCTAGAATAATAAGAAATTCAATATTTTTAAAAACGGCAATTACACTTGCCATCTGGAAAGCTCTGCAGACTTGTAGCTTAAATGTATTATCCTTTATCCCTAGAATAGTAAAAAAACAATTTTCCTTTTTCTGTGTTCCACTTTTCAGCTAGACGTAAAATCCAACTTTATTTCCATTTGGTTTTCTCCCCTCAAGGTTAAATATAACTGGATACCTCAATCTCTCCTCACAGGATTGAATGTCTAGTCTCATTTCAGTGGACAACAATAATTTTGTATCAGGCATTACAATAGGTGTCCTAAGCAAGTCTTTTTTCGTGTAGAATTGAACCATGAAAACAGACCTATTTCTACCACATTTAGGTTTTTTATGACTCCACCTTTGTTAGTCTGTTCAATTAGTGATATTACAGTTGTATATTTTCAATTTTACTACCGTACTTTAGTACTTTGTAATTGTAACAATCACTGAGCAAAATCTAATTTATTATTGCTCTCTGGCATAGATAACATCAAGACAAAGGCAAAAGGTATGACAGCAAGAACAGAACAGCCCACTACACATTGAGTCATGTTTGAACACATCTATACATGAGTCCACTCCCTTCTGGACAGCAGTTCTTGGTCAGTCTGGTGTCAGAGCTCACAACTGATTGTAAAAGTATCACATATACCATGGCCATAAAATTCTGGAAATAATCCTGATACATTCTGTTATTTGCATGGTGAGTTGACATTTAAAATCTCAGAAATAAAACTTCATCCCCCTTGTCAAAAAATGCTATGAAGTTTATCTGGGTTGTGAAGTGGATGAGGAAGGCAAGAAAATAAGGATCTCATATTTGCTGTATGACATTGTGTTGGACTTCCAACATGGTGGTTAAAGGGTTTGCAGGCACTATTTGGTGTTTGCCATTCCTATTATTTGGAGGGAGCCAAAAGACCATTCATCAGTGAGGGAAGTCACCCCCTCCCAGAAGAATGAAATATTTTAGGAAATATTAAAAAAGCAGAGTATATTTCCCCTAAAAGAGAAATAGAAATCTTAAGGGCGATAGAAACTCAGCCCTGACTCCCTGCCCGCAGCAGATATTTGATACCCATTAAGAAGGACTGAGCCAGCCTATCTACAAAACAAAAGACCTTCAGCTCCAGGGTGATGGGATTAAGACATGACCCTCCAGGATGTTATAGGATTAGCCCTTTACCATCTAGCAGCAGAGCTCACCACATGGTACAACAAGCCCCTTCACTGCATCACCCAGCAAGCTTCAGCCAAGCCTGAGACTCAGATAGCCTACAAAGTTAGTTGTGACCCCTGTAATAGAATGTATGCTCTTGCCACAGGAACAGGAAGCTCAAGGGCAAGGCCCAAAAGAGGGTATAAATAACCCTCCCTCTCCAGTCCATGTGATCAGCTGCACCAGGACCATGTTCTGCTTCATTACACCATCTTTCCAATCAGCCTCCAGGTTTCCAGTGTCTTTCTCCCTGCTTGGAACTGAACCAGATGGATATTTCTTCCAACATCAGATTGTTATTGTTTCTGCCTAACAAGCACAATGATCATTAGTTTAACAAATTTTTCTTCCATGATGATGAAGTGGTGTTTTGTAAAGTAGTTAACTCGATGAAGCATGAAATGAAGCTGGAAAGCATGAAATGAGGCTCCATGGAAATCATTCAAAAATGTCTGCAAAAGTTCTTTCTGGAAAATCATCAAGAAGAAAATTATTGCAAAATAATGAGTGATCTCCTAAAGTTTTACCAAGCTACATATTACTCTTAGGCCCTCACTTGGGATTTTTACCTGAAAGCTTGGTGCAGTCACTGATGAGACAGTGAGCAATTTCAGGTGGAGTCTCCAGTATATTGGCTGATTACTGCTGGGCCCTTAGAAAAGATGTTCCTGAAATCAAGTAAGGCTATTGTCAAGTCAAGCTGTGTGTCATGCAATCTTGTTTGATGAAAAACTTATAGAAATATATTCAAATTCTATCTAAAAATTGTAAGATAAATAATTTTGTTCATCTGACTTTTTTTGGGCGAGGGAGATTCCCCATTTTTCCATTCTTGCTAAATTTTACATAATCAGTTTTAAGTAGGACAGAATAGAACTGAAAGGAACATTGGAGGTCTTCTAGTCCACCTCCCTATACCATTTCAGACAAGTGGCTGTCCAGTCTCTTCTTAAAAACCTCCAGTGATGAAGCATCCACGATTTTTGAAGACAAATATCATGCTTCTTTTTAGCATGAGCTGAAATTATGCAAACACAGAAGGATCCAGCAACTTCTTGCAAGCAATTTATGTTCAGCTTTGTTCGGGTATTTCCCCACGTCATCATAGTTGTGCAATGTCATTATAGCACAACTATGATGACGTGGGAAAATACCCAAACAAAGCTAAATACTATATATGTAAGTACCCGCGAAAACTTAAGAAAACACACACACACACACATATATATATGGATCTTTGGTTATTCGGGGGTTTCTCGCTCACATAGAATTGGAAGTATCTAGGCAACGTTTCGATGAAGTCTCATTCATCTCTTCAGGCTTGTTTTCTTCAGCTCTGTGCTTCTCAGAGAATGTGAGCTTGCAGCTGCTTTCTTCTTTTAACTGCTAGTGGGGTGTGACTTGATTGGGTGGGGGTTTGGCTGTGTTTTGATTGGTTGGGGGTTGGCTGTGGCACTCGTGGTGTGGGTCTGGTGTCATTCTTCATTTTAGGTACTCATTTATTAATGAGGGCAGGTTTCCAAAATGGTATTATTGATTATTCTGTTGTTGTTCAGAGAAACCATAGAGAAATAAGAAAAAATGTCCACACAGCATGAAAATAAACGAGATGATACCTCCCGCCTACCAACCATTGGAAACCTGCCCTCATTAATAAACGAGTACCTAACATGAAGAATGACACCAGACCCCACAAGTGCCAAGATGGTCACCCACACTTCCACGCAGAAAAAGACTCACACCCACACAGAGATGAGACACGACCCGGACCAGAAGCGTACTGCAGCTGCACCACTACCCGCTTCAAACCCTCTGACCCATACCAGAAGCAAACTGACACCGCACCATGAAAGATGTGGCATGACCACGAACACGAAGCCAAACAACAAGATCACAGCTCACCAGCTCAAATACCCAGCAACTTAAGACTAACCTGAGCACAGCCAGGCCCCCACCTGACAGAACACACCCCCAGCCAATCAGAAACAGCCAAGCCCCCTACCAATTCAGAACACAGCCAAGCCCCCACCCAATGCAAGCCACACCCCACTAGCAGTTAAAGGAAGAAGACAGCTGCAAGCTCACATTACTCTGAGAAGCACAGAGCCGAAGAAACAAGCCTGAGATGATGAATGAGACTTTCATCGAAACTTCCAATTTTACGCGGGAGAAAACCCAAATAACCAAAGATCCACATACAAATAACCCGTGAAACCTCAGAAAACAAATATATATATATATATATATATATATATATATATATATATATATATATAATATATATATATTTATATATATATATATATATATAACACACCACACACCAACACACACACACACACACACACTGTATATAAATAAGCAACCACTGAGAACTATTTGTAAGATTTCTTTGTGTTAACAGATTTCTTTTCCCCCATCTTATTCTATGGAAAGGGACTAAAAGTTATTTTCTTTTGGATAGACACTTTTTTCTTTTCTCTCCATTCCTGGTTTGGTAACAACCTCAAAATTTTAATCCAACATTGCTGCTACTTCTACTTTACCAAGTGAGACTTTCCTAATTGTAAATATGAAATTAAGACCGGATATTGCTCTTGCTTCTGCTTTAATTCTGTGAAGAAAAGCTGACAGCCAGACAATAATTTACTGAAGAAATCAGATTTGGCAGATTTTGGATAATTCAAGCATCACAACACTACCATTTATTATCCACTTGGACTATCCACAAGCTTGTTTTACAATGCTTAATTGTTATCTTTTCAAAGTTGGGTGATTGATGTTCGATATATGGAAAGCATTTAAAACAGGTACTTTATCGTTCATTGCTTAGAAGGTTCCGCTGTTTCCAAAAATGTCTCTGTGCTTAATTTTGCTTTATCTGTTATATTTTATATAAAATGCTCAAATCACACTCATTGATTCGGCACATTTGCCAATATAAATTAGAATAATTTGCAGAGTACTATTTATACAGTCACACCCATGCATCCTGGAACTTAGTCTGAAGGGGAATGAGGATGAAGATTCTAGAGATAATTTTAGTAGACTGGATATATGTCGGTGATGGACATCCAATGATTATGAGTTTTAAGCCAATTTTCATCTACATCTACTCTCAAAAATTTTTCTTTCAGTGTAGACATATGAGGACCTTATTACTGACCTTTCAACAGATACAGAATAACAGAGTTGGAAGGGACTTTGGAGGTCTTCTAGTCCAACCCACTGCTCAAGTAAGAAACCCTATACCAAGGGTCTCCAACTTTGGCAACTTTAAGATTTGTGGAGACCCCTGCCCTACACCATTCTGGATAAAGGATGCAATTTAAAGCTTTCATGTATTATAAAATAATGCTGAACAAAAATGATTCGCTCAAAAGAAAGATGGCAATCAATGCAGCACATGAAGCAAAGGTTTTACATGGGCATATTGAAGAATGCTCATGACCTCTTGTGTCGCTGCATTTTGATCCATCTGAAGCTTCCAGGTGGCATTCAAAGGCAGCCCTTTGTAGCATGCATAATCAAGCCAGGAGGTGACCAGGGCATGAGGGATTGCCTGAAGGGACAGCGAATCTAGGAAGGTAAACAGGTAACACGAGTAAAACTTTATTTTTTATTTACCATATTGTTATCCATCTGTGTTTCCCCAAAAAGCTTCCTCCAGAGCTCTGTTATCGGCTGCATAGGCCTTCAGGAAAGTCTTGCCAGCTGCAGAAGAAATGGGCTGGCAAGGCAGGTGTCAGGGTGTGCAAGTGCTGACTGCAAATATCTGAAGGTAAGCAGGAGAGCAGCTCCACCCTCCCAAGCTTAAATTTTACTCATGCACACTGGTGTAAGTGGGGGTCTTAATTAGGGCTTATTTTTTGGGGGGGAGGGCTTATATTGGGCATAAGTAAAAATCAAGCTAGGACTTACTTTCGAGGTAAGTCATATTTTCAGGGAAACTATACTAGACTGAAACTAGACACAAATATACAAAATGCATAAGTCCTGCTAATAATTAGACAGTCACCAATTCTCTCCACTCACAAAAGTTAGGTTATTGCCCACAGTTGCATGATTAAATAGAAAGGTATTTTAACACTTCCCAAATAAAAATCCCATGATAGGCAAGAAAAAAACTTACAAGGGCTGCTGAGGTGATTAAGAGAGAATAGAAACTTGACTCTAAAGCTTGCTAAAATATGTTTGCTTAAGGAAAACCTAATTAGATATACGTAAAGCAAATTTAATTAAGTACAAAATAGATCTCATGTGACAGCAAGAGGTAATAGGGCAAGGACTAAACAGCTAGGGTGGGCAAGCTTTTTTTGGCAGCTGGGGACCACATCAAATATATCTGAAAGGCAAAATGAGCAAGTTGAACAAGGGCAATGTAATACACATCACAGGAGACTTCTGATTTTTGCCATTCAAATGATCATGTTACAAAACTAAGGAGCTGTTTTGAGTTCACATATTTGCCTCCTCTTCCGATGAAGTCCTCACAAGCACATGAGATCAGATTCTGGTAATGGATGTGGGGAAACTTCAAAACACACAGAATGAAAATAAACAAGATAGAAATAGCAGGCAAAGTACATGTTGTGGAATTCTTGCCAAACACTTTTATCAGTAGTACCAGGTCCACATTTTCCTCTGTGCAACAAGATAATGTATTATGTCTTTCTGTGTGTGCATTTGCCACACAAGAGTAGCCTGGTATTCTGAATCATTTGACTAGGAGAGAGAAAGGAGGAGAACAAGAGGTGGAATTCAGCAGCTTCTGACCAGTTCTGGAGAACTGATAGCGGAAATTTTGAGTAATTTGGAGAACTGGCAAATACCACCTCTGACTGGAGATTTTATAGTATTCTTCTCCTGTCATGCCCACCAAGCCACATCCACAGAACCGGTAGTAAAAAAAAATTGACTCCCACCCCTGAGGAGAACTTAAGATGGAGTAGTCAGCAGCACAATGAACTGCGGCTCAATTGCTTCGACTGTGTCTCTCCTACCAGCTGTCAAATTGATCCAGACCACTTATAAACTCTATTTTTTCCTTTTGCAAAACTGTCTCTCCACACGAAATTGTGTCCATTCCATTATTTTCACATGGCAAGGGCAGATAGACGGATGGATTCTCAAACCTCTTGAAAAAGATTCTTTTCAAGACTGGAAAAAAAAAAAAAAAGATTCTTTTCAACATTCTACTGGGTTGGAAAAAAAAGAACCACAGGGATGGGTAAACCTTTCTACTTTGTTAATCTCTATGTCACAAGCAAATGCAAAATACCTCCAATTATAGCCATCTGTTAAGGTTACAGGTTATCAACTATGGTAAACTATAATGAAATGGAATATTCACATTTTTAAGAAGAATACACGCAACGAAGTGAAACGATATTTAAATAAGAGTTATTTGCCATTAAACACAATTGAATAAGGCTAACATGCAGCAAAAGTTGATTAGTAAGACACAGGGTAGAGATTATAAAATTCAAAGTAATGAACTGATGTAGTAACTTGCCAGGGTCAACAATCTTTCCAACAGATTGCAATTAAACAGATTTACGAAACAGAGAAGGATTTCATGTTCTAGAGTCAGATTCTCAAACCATCATTTGGGATCCTTGAAATTGTCCTCAGGAAACATCGCAGATCAGAAGTCTAAGAGTTATTGTATCAGCCTTGAACTTGATTCCTGCCCCAACATCAGAAATCAAAATTATTTTGACCATAATCATTTTGTCCAGTTGGTTAATAAGGCCTGAGATGGTTTTTCATGGCGCCTTATTCTGCAACAACTAAGAGACAAGATTATGATGAAAAGGACTTGCCAGCCCAGCTAGAAAAACCCAAACTTGCTGTTTTTAAGTTAGATTTTGGGAGACCCCAGACCATTCACCCCTGCTGCACAAAACAAAAAACTGCTTGTAATGGAGTGGCTGAGTTCATATATTGAACAGCAGGTATGTGGGGGTAGGGGTGTATCAAGCCTCCTTTCTTCAAAGCTAGGGGTGTTAAACTCAAGGCTCAGGGGCTGAATCTACGGGATACTTAGATCTGGCCCACGGAGCCACCTTAGAAATAGCGAAGGACCGGCCCACACGCAGCCCTCCCAAGCTCAGTTTT
This sequence comes from Laticauda laticaudata, assembly GCA_004320025.1. Classification (NCBI taxonomy): domain Eukaryota; kingdom Metazoa; phylum Chordata; class Lepidosauria; order Squamata; family Elapidae; genus Laticauda; species Laticauda laticaudata. The sequence continues at coordinate 12,365 of BHFT01045293.1, read as the reverse complement.
CACTGGCAGAGGGTTGCAGGAGGCCATCGCAGCTGAAAACAGATCTTGTAAGGACCATGCGTGGTGCCCCTGAGCTCCATTTTCACTGGCAGAGGGTTGCAAGAGGCCATCCCAACCGAAAATGGAGCTCAGGAGCTCATTTTGGGGGGGGTGGCAGAGCGCTTGGGCCAGCATAGGCGCCCCCCAACACAAACAACATCATGTTGGCCATGCCCACCCTGGCCACGTCCACCCCTGCCCCCCAAGGTCAAACACAACCCTGATGCAGCCCTCAATGAAATCAAGTTTGGAACTCCTGCTCAAAACCACCTGGATTGTTATATCCTGGCCCTGCCTTCACTATTGGGACAGCCGTTTGGAAATCCCTGTTGCCACCGCCTATCTTCCTGACTCTGAAATTTCCCCAAATTGAAAGTGTTTGAGAGGAACAGAATTCTTATACCTTGAGATTTCCTTTCTGAAAATTAAAATTGGGGTGAGTGGGGGTGGGGGAGGGGATATTTCTATAATTCAGATTCCTAGCTGGATAGGATATGCCAAGAGCATTCACCTCTGTTTTGGAAGGTAGATACTGACTCATGAAGGAGGACTTTAACAAAAAACAATAAAATATAAACTCCTCCTCAGCAGAGGGATAAAATCAAGATCACGTGAAGTGTTAATACCACTTTATAAGGCCTTGGTAAGGCCACACTTGGAATACTGCACCCAGTTTTGGTTGCCACAATGTAAAAAAGAGGTTGGGGTTCTGGAAAAAGTGCAAAGAACAGCAACCAAGATGATTAGAGGAATGGAGGCTAAAACATATGAAGAACAGTTGCTGGAACTGGATATGTCTAGTCTGATGAAAAGAAGGACTAGGGGGGACATGATAGCAGTGTTTCAATATCTCAGGGGCTACCCCAAAGAAGAGGGAGTCCAGCTATTCTCCAAAGCACCTGAGGCAGGACAAGAAGTGATGGGTGGAAACTCATCAAGGAGAGAAGCAACCTAGAACGAAGGAGAAATTTCCTGACAGTGAAGACAATTAACCAGTAGAAAGATTTGCCTTCAGAAATTGTGTGTGTCTACCATGGACTTTTTTTTCAATAAAGTCGCAACAAATTTATTCTATTTGAAATTAGTGGGAATTAATTTAATTTCAATTAATCTGGCTCTGGCTTAAGTTTAAATTCACAAAGTATCTTGCTTCCAGAAGTTGTGAATGCTCTAACACTGGAAGTTTTTAAGAAGAGATTGGACAGCTATTTATCTCAAATAGTATTGGGTTTCCTGAACAGGGAGTTTCCTAGGCAGGAAGTTGGATTAGAAGACTGGCATGGTCCTTTCCAACTCTATTATTATGTTATTCTTTAACTTCATAGAATGAAATGCAAACTAAATTAGTACAGGAAAATGAATGCTCTACCAATCAGGCTGCAACTTAAAAGAGAACCTTTTTGCTTCAAAAGGACCCAATTATTTTTCTATGTGTGCATGCCAAAGTCCTTTTTTTTCCTCTCCTGAAGTTATGAATTATACTTGAAATGAGGACAAGTGCATTCTGTGTCAGAGCCTGCAGCATCATAATCTTCCATGAACTCAAATACTTAAAATGATTTATACTTTACAATGAGTCATCTACTAAGTAACACTGAATTAAAAAGAAAAAAGAAAATATTCTTCCATGAAATGAAAAGGAAAATCTTCTGAAGAATTTCCACTAGCATTCCCTTCAGTTACATTAATATTAGTTTTTCAGTGAAAAGACCTACAGTAGAAAGTTGCTTGGATTATTCTAAACTTGAAGAAGCTTGATAATACAAACAACAGTATTTAGATTATACTGTTGACAAACTTTTACCATGTCTGTTTTTCAAATTTGGAATTATTTTAATTTGCTTTGCATTAGGTTATTTTTTAATATTGCTTGGAACCTGCAGTTGATAGTGATGGGAGAATGGACTATCCAGATGAGTTTTGGGTATTTTTTTAAAACTCATGATGTTACACTACTCTTGTCTCTGTAGTGGCTGCTAATTTACTTCGATATACATTTTAATGTCCTGATTCTACTCTATATAGCAAAGATAAATTACTACAATTTATCTGGAATCATTTACAACTTCCAGCATCCTCACCAATGGCCAGATAGCCTGAAGGTATAATTTTGTAATTCTTTATGTCTCATATGGGTTTTTAAGTTTTTATTTAACTGCTTCTATCTTCTTCCATTGCTGATTTTGCTAAATGTTTTCTGTTTTTTAAACAGCTTTAGTTTAACACTTTGCATTTTTACATTGGATGTCACTTGGCAATTGAATTCTGCGCAAAATCTGTTGGGTCATTAAGTAAATAAAAAAAAAAAAAGCACTGCTTGAATAATTAACCAATTGTGTCAAACTCCCCTTACTTTGTCCAACTATATCGTACAATGTATCTAGCCATCTCAAACTCATCCTTACTTTGTGGAGCAATATTCTAGCTTGTATCTAGAATGTTATAATAAAAAGAAAAGTCAAACAAAGACTGCTTTCTACACCACTTGAAGATTCTTTTGCTGAAGCCATAGAAACAGATCAAAGCTTTAAAAATGTAGCTGATAGGATGAAAACACAGAGCAGGGCATTTGTGTTATGGAATATGCACCTGGAGAAGGAGGGGAGGGATCTCAGCAGGAACACTGCGGTTTTGCAAGGATGCACTTTCCAGAGAAAAGTTCAAATTAAGGGTCTGTGCGATCTTGAACTGGATAAGGGAGGGAGGGAAAACTTCTGGGTAACCATACCCTATAATCTCTCAGAGTATATCTGTGAGGTTGCAAGATTATAGCTTTGCTATTATAGCAAGATTTTGTACATGAGGTGTAAGAAAATGAAGAATTGGACTCAATTAGATTTCACTGTCTCATCTTTGGCTGACAATTGGCTTCCTTCCCATAGCAATATTAATATTTAAGATTAAACAAACATTAAGTAAAGCAGACCTAAGGAAGTCTGGTCACTCATTTAAAAACAGTTTGCCCGGTTACAATATATCCAATTAGAACGTAAATAAGCATGAATGAAGTAAAAATTTAAACAAAATGGAGTACCAAACAAACTGGGTATTTTAGGAACAAATTTAGATGGACAAGAAGAAACCACATGAATCTAAATCTCTCATGATAAAAGGAAACTCTCCAACTATAAAAGAATACAGAGTTGAACAGAGTTGTAACGACGCTAAAAATCCATAGTTAAATACATGCTTGATTAAAATTCAATAAACAGGATTAAATTATCAGAAATAATGTATGTATGTCAACATTAGACAACTATAAACTGCCAGTAGTGGACCCAAAAGAAAATGATACTATTTCTGTGGCAAATTTTAACAGGCAATATATACAAAAAAGAAAAAGAAAGCTAGAATACAAAAGTTGGAGAAATGGAAGATCTTAGAATGACAGCAATATCTGGATTAGTAAAGCCAAGGATATATTAAAACAGTCATGCGTAGAAAGTTCTCGTTCCTTATGAGAACCTAACTCAACCCACATAAACGCAGACTGCATCAAAATCATGTTATTCTGATGTTGTCTAACAGGAAACAGATGATGGGAGAGCACCATTTAATAACAGTAAGTGAGAAAAGTAAGGCCTTACACTTAGGCAAGAAAAAACAAATGGACAGGTATGGAATAGGTGGTACCTGGCTCAACAGCAGTAACTGCGAGATGGATCTAGGAGTCCCAATGGATGACTACTAAGTGTGAGCAAGGAGTGTGCTGCTGTTGTTGAAAAAGCCAATAGTTTTGGGCTCCATCAACTGAGGGATACTCTCAAGATCACGTGAAGTGATAGTACAACTGTGATGACCTAGGAAAAGACACGAAGGTCACACAGCCAGCTGAGAGCTCAAACTCCCCTTTCATGCTCCAAATTTCCCCTCAAACACACACACACACACACACAGAGAGAGCAGCCTCTGGCTGCGCGCAGTCCAGCAAAAACAAAGGAACAGGGAAATGAGCCCACGGAACAAAGAACAAACAATGAGTCCACAAAGTAAGGAAGAAGGCACTGAGTTCACCAGTAAGGAAGAAGCAAGCAGTCCTGCAAACTCCAAATGTCTGGATTGGCACACCAAACTCGACCAATTCAGCGTCTGTTCCAGGCAAATGCCCCTCCTCACAGCATCTCCTCAAATCTGTCCCCAGATGAGCCTTGTGAAGAGGGGTGGGGCGCTCTCCTTCTGAGTCGTTGGGCCGGCCTGCGCTGTTCCCGCCTCCTCTCCACTCTCCGTGCTCGGGGATCAGGAGGGGGTGGTCTTTGCTCATCGCTTGAGCTCTGTTGCTCCTCCTGTCCGCTGCTTGCCCTCTCTCGGCCATCCTGCCCCCGTTCCTCCCTGCTAACAAGCCATTCCAAACTTGAAGGCCCCTGGGCTGACTCAGCCTGCTCCTCCCCACATTCCTCCAAAGCCAATGAAGCCACCCCCTCCCTTGATCTCCCTCGGCTCCAGCTCATCTTCTTCCACAGATTCAGGCTCCAACAGGGGCATGACAACTACTTTATAATGGAGTGGCAAGAATACACCTGATATACAGGTGGTCCTCGACGTGCAACCATTCATTTAGTGACCATTCAAAGTTACAACAGCGTTGAAAAACGTGATTTTCACACTTAATGACCATTGCAACATCCCCATGGTTACATGATCAAAATTCAGATGCTTAAGGGGCTGCTACAGACAGAAAGGGATCAGCCTATTCTCAAAAGCATGTGAGGACAGGATAAGGTGCAATGGGTGGAAAATTGAGAGGCTCAATTTAGAATTAAGGAGAAATTTCCTGACAGTGAGAACAATTAAGTAATGGAATGGTTTGCTTCCGGAAGTTGGGGTAGATCCATTACTGGAAGTTTTTTGAAAAGAGATTGGACAACTCATTTGTCCAAAATGGTATAGGATCTCCTGCTTGAGCAGAAGGTTGGACAAGAAGACCTCCAAAGGTCCCTTCCAACCCCGTTTTCCTATTTTCTAATCAGTCAGTGCACTTCCAGAAAGTTAGTGAAGCCCTGTAATCAAAAAATGCAGGTTAAATTTAGAAAATTAAAGAAATCAGGAGAGCCAACATGATATCAAAATGGCAAAGATGAAAAGATTCAAGTGATTTTTCAGAATAAATTATCATCACATGGAGAAAAGAGCAAGGATGAAAGCCTTAAGCAACACTGCCATGAGATAAGCACACAATCCACCACTAATCAAGCAAAAAAGGACCAGAAAAGATCTAATTCGGAAGTATTTTGAAATGCAGGAATGTAACCAGATGAGGAAAATAAGAAAAAAATTTTGTTTAAATACGGTCAGAGCAATGTCACAATTCACAACTAGATAGAATCTGAACAGTTATCATAGATGACATTCATATTCATACCAAAGGATTATCGGTGCCGACGATAACAGAATTCTCACAGAGATGGCAAAATTTACTTGCTTGATTAAAGAAAGATCAGTTAACTGCATTTATTAGTGACTAGAAATACTTAATGAACTTTTTAGAAAAACAAACTTGTGATTTATCGGTTTGAAGATTAGAAAGGGTTGCTTATGGAGAATGCCGTACAAGTGGAGAGAAATGCACAATGAGCAGGCAGAGAACTGTTAGCTGAAGACGACTTAGAAGAGCTAGTAAAAGGGAAAGGAAAAGGAAAAGCAAAAAGCCAAAACAATGGTAAATACCAAGATAGCTGTCAGCCTGCAAAACTTAGTTTTGCAGTGAAAAAAACTTAGTGAATTTTGGGGGTGACAATGAAGTTAAAGTGGTAAATAGTGAAATAATGCAAGAAAATAACAGACTAGAAAAGACATAATACTTTGCAACACTGAGATAAATAGAAGACATTTAATCAGCCAGTTGGATGGGATCAAAAAAAATATTGGAAGACCTTGGATAGTTACACGTTATTACTGTATTAAGGGCAGGTCAAGATGATAAGCATTTGCACATTAGCCTGTTTTCCTCCTCACCATAGCAGCTGAAATCTCATAAGATATTTCATGGAACACCATAATATCATATGGCCTTGTACAAAAACATTAACATTTTTAGATTCTAGCCATTTTTAATGTTTATGTAGATGGGGCTCTAATCACTAACCATAATAAAGACTGCCTTGTAGACACGGTAACAATGAGATATCAACATCCTGGCTCCGGTTGGTATGATGTTGTTAAATGATACATAAACTATAAGTTACAAATCCAATCTGCCTGGTACAAACAGTCTTAAGCCAGAATTAAACACTTTACTTAACTTTCATAGGAAACCAGCTGCTAATCACGTTGATTCTTATCACAACAGTGCAGTAAGACTAAATTTGTTGGTAGCACAATATTGATTGATCCTTCACAATGTCTTCTATCCAATACAAGTTGGAACCAGTGGAAGTCTTATTCATATTCACTCAAATTCTTTATTACTTTGAATCTTATATTAGCTTTCACCACGCAACACAATCACAACACCTGAAAGTTTTTCCATTAAGAATGTCATACATCTGAAATTTTCATCTGGTTACCTTAAAAACTGGAAGTAGCATTAAAATGTTATACTGTTTGGGGTTCTTTTACCTCAAAGTAAAACTGCAGGCTGAATAGGACTTAAAACACAAATGAAGGCAAGTTTAGGACTTAAACAGCTTGACAGCTTTATTAAGTAAGAGTCAGTCCGATCAGTGCTGTGCATCAGTTGATCCTACAAGATTTTGTTGAAAATTTTAAATTTGGAAAACAGAATATTTAATAGATACAATTTCATCCTCCAAACTATGGAGAGCCACGATTTTTCAAATACAGCATTTTCTCTCTTTATCAATGATCTTTTCTATGTACTGTGCATCATCCAGAGGATTTTAAACGATGTCAGCATATTACCAACCTCTTTATTTTCAGTAAACTACAAACCCAAGATAAGCAACTGAAATGCAAATATGATACATAAAATCAGATATGAAGAAACATTCAAATTTCCTTTTCCCTATTTCCTATTGAAATCAGCATTATAAACTCTTTTGAGGAGACAGATTTGAGTCCCTATGGAAGCATTACAAGATCCTGGCTTAATCAGGAAATTACCACTTACATTTTCCCAGGAAAAACAAGTATTATCTATTCAAAGCAGCAGTTCATTGGGCAGGAAATTATGTATTTCAACAAACACTGAAATGATTCTATTTATAAAAGAGAAATATGTGAACGTTGTTCAACTTACAAATCTATATAAACAAAGGATCTTAAGCATGTTACATTATACACAGGTACAACAAATATATTTATATTTCACATATACGGAAATGTATCTATAGCGTATACTTTCATTTTCCCAGAACCTGTATTTGTTACATATGTGAAAGTTTAAAGCAATGAAAGTTATCAGGAAAGCATCAGTAGGCACTTACATGGTATCTGTTCTATGCTTATTGCTAAGCATGATAGACAGTCAAGATCACTGGATTCAAATTATGTCCTAAAAATAATTTAGTTTGATTCTGGCTTAGGAAAATAAGTGAATTATGGTTTAACATAAAACTCCCATGACTTGCACAGCAAACCATACTTAGCATACTAACATAGCCACAAAGTGAGGCAGCAAATACCCATTGCTAAGAATTAAAGAGGACCTCACAGCTTATCATTTTAGACAGTGAGATTAAGTTGTTTAGGAAAGGGGGCAACTCAAACCCACAACCCATATAACTTTTATACTACTAAGCATTTATGCTAGTTTACAGATATGTAGAGAAAAAATAACTTTTGTCCCTTAAGAAGTTTATCCAGAATCTTATATATTTATGGACATTCTTCTCCACTATAGAATATGCCTTCAAATATGAAAATATAGAAATCCTGACTAGTATTGGGCTACTTGGATTCTTATAAAAGGACATAAACACAGCTGTGGTGTTGTTTTACCAAATAATATAACCTTAGGATACTTTGGAACAATAATAGAAGATATTCCTTGAAACATTCACAAGGCTTAAGTTGTAGTTGATGGTTAATGTATTAGAAACACTACCCAATATATATTGTTGAAATCAATAACACTAACCAAACTTTGAAATTAAAATGAACTTTCTCCTACTTTTCTCATAAAGCTATTTAGGTGTGATTCTATCGAAATAAAAAAATGTTGATATTGGTCCATCTCAGAGTGTAACTTGTTGAATTTTCTCTTTTTCCTTCAACTCACAAGTTGCTCTGGGCACTATCTTGTTTTCTTAATCAGCAACACAAGTGCTACATAAAACTGACACAATTCATCAAGTGGTAATCAGACCAAGATAACCCGGCCCAACTGATAATAGGCCTGCCTGCGTGGCACTGTTTTTTTTTTATTTGTATGAGAGTAACCTATCCATTAGCAACACCAAGTAGATTTGCACAATACCTCACCAGGCTGAAAACCCAGATAGTTAATACCAATAGTCCTCGACTTACAACAGTTCATTTAGTCACTGTTACAACAGCACTTACAACCAGTTTTCACACTTACAACCGTTGCAGCCTCCCCATGGTCAGAATTTGGCCGCTTGGCAATTGACTCATATTTATGATGGTTGCTCTGTCCCGGGGCCACGTGATTCCCTTTTGCGACCAGCAAAGTCAGTGGGGAAGACAGATTCACTTAACAACCATGTAATCGGCTTCACAATTACCATGGCTCGCTTAACAATAGTGGCAAGAAGAGCAAAAGTCATTGGACCACTGTCTCGCTTAGTAACCTAAAATACTGAAGTGCAATCTGCCCCTTTGTGCTCCATGGTTACGTGATCAGAATTTGGACGTTTGGCAACTGACTCATATTTATGACAGCTTCAATATCCCAGGGATCATGTGATCACTCTTTTATGACCTTTTAACAAGCAAAGTCAGTGAGGAAGCCAGATTCACTTAACGACTAGATTGCTAACAACTGCAGCGATTCCCTTAATAACCGTGGCAAGAAAGGTTGTAAAATGGGACCAAACTCATTTAACCGCTGTTTCGCTTAGCATCAGAAATCTTGGAGTTCTGTTGTGGTCGTAAGTCGAGGACATCCCCCACCCCGGCAGAAGGTTCACCCAGGTGCAGTGAGAATGCAAACAGATCAGGTCAATAAAGAGGAATATTTGTAGCTCAGGGTTGACAGGAAAAGGATCCTTGGTGCTCTCTGAGCTTGGTTGTTTTCCTGCATAAGTTTCATTATCCAAACTAGGCGATAGGTTAAAAAAAACAACAACCAATAACTAGCCCTGATGATGTTACCTATTTGGGTCATGAAATGTCTGCAAGAAAACCACCAAGGTTAGAGAGCCCCAGGGAACTCTAGGATCGGTTATGGGTAGTCCTCGCCTTACAACATCTCATTTAGTGACCATTCAAAGTTACATCACTGAAAAGAATAAGACTTATGACCGTTTTATTCACAGTGACAACCTTTGCAGCCTCTCCATCATCATGCAATTAAAATTCCAAGATTTGGCAATTGTTTCTATATCTACAACCATTTGCTGTGCCCTGGGCTTCACGTGATGGCAACCTTCTGACCAGCAAAGTCAAGAGGGGAAGCCAGATTCACTTTACCACCGAGTTTACTCATTTTATTGTCCATCACCGGTGATTCCCTTAACAACCGGTGATTCCCGTGATTCCCTTAACAACCGTAGCAGGAAAGGTCGTAAATCAGGGGCCAAAGTCACTGAAGAAGCATTTCTCCCTTAACAAGACATAACGTTGGGTTCCCCTTTGTGGCTGTAGGGTCAAGGACTAGCTGTAAAAGTCCTGGAGGAGATTCTCTTTGGCTACCTCACCCCCTTCAGTGTGAATCACTCACAAAAACCACTGTGTGGTGTAATTGAGAGGGGGGGGAAAGTGTAACAGAGAGGCAGGATGAATGGGTGAGGGGGATTTCATAGCCTGGCCACAGCTTTGGAGGCTGGGAAGGAAGGAGCGAGGGAGGGAGGGAGGGAAAGGAGGGAAGGGGAAGGAGAGAAGGAAGGAAGGAGGAAGGAAGGAAGGAGGAGGGAGGGAGGAGAGAAGGAAGGAGGGAAGGGACAGAAGGAGGGAGGGGGAAGGAAGGAGGGAAGAAAGGGAGGGAGGGGGAGAAGGAAGGAAGGGAGGAAGGAGAGAAGGAAGGTGGGAGGGAGGGAGGAGAGAAGAAAGAAGGGAGGGAGGAGGAAAGGGAGGAAGGAGAGAAGGAAGGGGGAGAAGGAGAGAAGAAAGGGAGGGAGGGAGAGAAGGAAGAAAGAACGGCTCCTCGCGGCTCTTTTTTCCCCCTCCAGGGTCCTCTGGGGATGCTCGGCAGGCAGGATTCGGCTTGATAAGGCCCGAGCCCCGGCCCCACCCGCCGCTTAACCCCCGGAGGGAGTCGCTGCTCACCACTTGATACCGACTGACGGGCTGTTGCTGCTGCTGCTGCTGCTGCTGCTGCTGCTGCTGCTCCATGATGGCGGCAGCTGGGGTAGGGGTGGGGGCGCGTCGGGCCTAGCCGCCTCAGCGCTCTCCTTCTTTTTCAGCTCCGGGCCTTCTGCTTTTTCTTCGCTCCTCCCGGTTCCGTCTTTCTCCGGCTCTGCTTCGCTCCGGCGGTGCAGCTGGCTCCTCCTCTGACGACCGCCTCCTTCCTCCTCCTCCTCCTCCCTCGCCGCCTCCTTCTCGGGGAGCCGGCCGTTGGCCTTCCCGGCCGTTCGCCTCAGGAGGAAGCCGGGAGTGAAACGCGCCAGAGAGGCGAAGAAACGGCTGGGGAGGGTTCGGAGAGGTTGAGTCGCCTCCAGGCTCCCGGCGGGCGGCAGGAAAGCCGGGAGGTCTTTTCAGAAAAGACTGGGCTGTCAGAAATGGTGTTGAGGGTCTCCTGCTTGGGCATGGGGGAAGGTCCCTTTCGTCTCTTCTGTTGCTCTTCTGTTCTCCTCTTCTTCCTTGATAGCCCATACAACTACTGTGGATGGACAAGATGGCCTACAAGGTCCAACTCTTCTGTTATTCTGGTCTCTTCCTTCACCTCCCACACGACTACATGGGGTTGGACTAGATGACCTCCAGAGGATCTCTTCCAACTCTTCTGTTGTTACTCTGTTCTTCTCCTCTTTCTTTACTGCCCACATGACTACGTGGGGTTGGACGAGATGACCTACAAGGTCCCTTCCAACTCTTCTGTTGTTACTCTGTTCTTCTCCTCTTCCTTTACTACCCACACAACTATGTGGGGTTGGACTAGATCAGGGGTCTCCAACCTTGGCAACTTTAAGCCTGGAAGACTTCAACTCCCAGCAAAGCTGGCTGATGAATTCTGGGAATTCTGGGAGTTGAAGTCCACAAGTCTTCAAGTTACCAAGGCTGGAGCCCCCTGGACTAGATGACCTCGACAACGTCCCTTGTAGATGACAAGATGACCTCTACAACGACTCTTCTGTTATTCTGATCTCCTCTTCCTTTACAGCCCTGATCATGTTCCACACCCTGATGGGGAGTCCTCCACTTATAACCACCCTGGAGCCCAACATTTCTGTTGCTCAGCGAGACATAGGTTGAGTGAGTTCAACCCCTCCACTTTTGCAACCTTTTTTTTTTTTNAGTGAGTTCAACCCCTCCACTTTTGCAACCTTTTTTTTTTTTGCCATGGTTGTTAAGTGAATCCCTGCAGCCAATGCATTAGTAACCCAGATGATAAAGTGAATCTGGCTTCCCGTGGACTGCTTACAAGAAGGTTGCAAAAGGGGTTTGGGGGCCCTGGGACACAGCTACAGTCATAAATACAGGTGGTATTTGTAGGTAGTTCTAGATAATTATTGACTTAGGACCACAATTGAGACCAAAGTTATTGCAAGGCAGTTGTTAAGTGAGTTTTGCCCCATTTTATGACTTTTCTGACCATCGTTGTTAAGTGAATCACTGCAGTGGTGAAGTTAGTCACACAGTGAATTTGGAATCTTCCCCATTGATTTTGCTCCTCAGAAGGTCAGAAAAGGGGATCAGGTGACCCAGGGACACTGTAACCATCACAAATGCAGGTAGTCCTCAATCTATGACAATTCATTTAATGGCTGTTCAAAGTGACAACGGTGCCTGGAAATAGTGACTGATGGGCAAGTATGACCATTGCAGCATGCCAGTGTGATTTACATTCAGGTGCATTGACAACTGACTCGCATTTATGATGGTTGCAGAGTTCAGGAGAAATTTTGTGACCTGACAAGCTACATCAATTCATTTGACAGGCTTGTTACTAATTTAACAACTGCAACAATTCGCTTAACAAATGTAGCAAGGAAAGTCATAAAATGGGACCAATTCCCTAAACACATTTTTCACTGACTTAACAACATAAATTTTGGGCTCAGTTGTGGTCGCAAGTTAAAGGCCCTGTC